>OX578154.1:10351119-10513619 GCA_951213105.1 Amaurobius ferox | reverse complement strand
CTCCTTCAAAATCATTGTTTCTGCAGGTGCTAAAATGACCAAAGAAAAGTAAAGAAATTGAAATACATTTCGGTGTAGATTTCATATTGGCACTAATTCTGCCATTTCAAATCTAAATTTCATTTCATTTTATACATAGCCCGACAAGTACTTTTTTATGGCAGCCATTTGGAGATCGCTTAATTAAGTCTCAGAAAGTACTTCATCTTTCCAAAGAGTGTGTGATTTAGATAAGTTAAAAGTGAAACAATTTTGCGTACAGTCCACAAGTACCGATAATATTTTAGTAGTATACGTTAAATAAAAAATAATTTCGTTTTGTTGCGAGTGAGATTTCAGCACTATAAACATACAAAAGCTGCGTTAAGCAAAAACGCATTTAATTGAAATATGCAGAACAGATAATTGGTATCACGTTCAGACATCTAGGTACCCATAGACTATTGTGAATGGGCTATTAATTTGAGTGAAAACCGACAATTGCAATTATATTTATTTTTAAATTTCCGACTTTCAAATTTGTTAAATAAATATTCGATTGATTTTTATTTTTCGGTCTAGGTAAATCTAATATTTTATGGAACATTGTTAATATTTGTATAAGCACGTTATCTGACACTAGTATATCTAATTTTTATGGTGCAAGAAGAATTAAACTTCTCTAAGCTTTGTGGACTTAGCATTTGAATGGAACCCAAATATTAATGTATATTTCCATAGAGAATAGAGCATTTGATTTTGCGCGGATTCAGTTTTTCGCTGGAATTTAAAATGTTTATTTTGATTTATTTGCTTTTTGAAGATCTAAATAGATTTGACGTCTTTAGAATTTTGAAAAATATGAAGCAACATTGTTATTTTTCTGTAAAATATTTTTGTATTATCTGTCATTCCTCGAATATCACGTTTAATAACTATCATGCACCGTTTCGTTTATGAAGAAAGGGGTAAAATATTAATGTCGAAAACATGATTTGATAGTTAAATGGCAGACACCGCCCATAAGTAGGCCACGCCTATTGTTTTATAAATCGTATATTTCGTTTGAGTATTTTTGGATATTTAAGTAGTGTCTATATGTGAGGAATAATCAGTGGATGTAAGATTTTATATATTTTGATATAAGGACTTTCGTTAGGAATCAATATTGCAGGATGAGCTTAAACTGTTAAAGAAAAAATTAAATAAGTACTTTTAAGAAGAAATTTCAAACTCGCATTTTCCAAAGACATTAAAATTAAAATACTCTACCCAATCCTTCTTCTGGTGTTATATTAAATATTTTCAAATAAAATCTGAGAATTTGCAGTGGAAAAAAATGAACGTTGCTCTCGTCAAGTAAAGACTGTATATCTCAGTATTTCTTCTCAGAAATGATAGCAGCTTCTCATAAATAAAAATAACAAAACATAGATTTACAAAATAAAAAATTATTCATATTTTAAAATTGCAGTTGGATGATATTTCTGGCACATGTTTTACGCTTGTGATAAAGGACGTTCATACGTCCCACAGCACTAAGTCGATTTCTGTATTTTTTTAATGAAAACGTCCTATAATTTGAAAATAAACCTCATTTATTTTTTCAATAACAACAATTTCGGATAAAGGATTGGAAGTTGTATTATTTTTAATATCACGTGCAATTTCGGATAAATTAAGGGAAACATTACGTTAATACCAGGGGGAGGAGGCTCATCAATTTTTTTAATTGGCCTCGCACATATGATGTCCCGGGAATAGGAAATGTGAGCACTTTGCCGGGCTCTCTGAAGTGACTGAGAAACTTCTTGGACATAAGTGACTCGCCGACGAAAATGTGCACAGAACAATTAAAAATCTCTGGGCAAGTTGTCTACGACTGGATATTGCAACGTCGAAATAAACAAACAATTTTTAATTGTAATGATTGGAATACTTGCTGTGTTTTGGCAACCACGTCTTTCCTCGTCTATGGGGTCACGAATGACGAAATGCTAAGCTCGCCGACGTCAGGCTGGCAATTTTTTGAGTGGTTTCAGGGCAAATAGCCAAACGAGGTAAAATATTTGGAAAATAGAACCTTGTTTAGTATTGTCAATATTCAAAGAGGGGGACAACATACACCAAAGTCTGATTTAAAATAGTATTTTATTGTTAGACTTATTGCAACGAGTACGACTAAACAAAAGGACAACATTAAAATGAAATGGGACATTTGAAGGGTTCGAGAAACACCTTGAAATAACGAATATTGTACGAGATATGACAGATTTCTAGAAATTTCCTTTTAATCATAAAATGTGTCATCACTCAGTTGGGCAGCAGTTGACGAAACACGAGGTGTATTGAACTGTGACATACGTCAATGCTTTAAATAGTAGCATCTGTTTTTGGGAAATCGGAAACGTCAATGTTTTGAGAATAGTATCGGCTGTTTTGGGAAATTAGTGGAGCATTCAACTGCTGGTTTACAATACAGTGTTCCTGTTTACGGTGTGCTTGAAATTTGGACTCATTCTTGTATCTTGGACGCAAATACACCAGTAGAGCACACCCACCATTCCAGACGATCTTCGTAACAAGAACCCTTTTAATAATTGTAGAATTTTAATAATTGTATATAGATGCCCAAGAAAGTGTTTCGGCGACCCACAAACAAATTAAAAATCTTGACAATAATTTTCAATTATAGAAAATTAGCATTACTTACAAAATTTATACAAGATTTTGTTATGCAGAAAGGGGTAATTTGTGAAGAAAGGGGTAATATATTAATGTAGAAAACATGATTTGATAGTTAAATGTCGGGACCCCCCTATAAGTAGGCGACGCTTATTTTTTTTTATAAATCCTACATTTCGTTTAAATTTTATTAGATATTTAAGTAGTGTTTATGTGCGAGGAATAAGTGGATGTAAGATTTTATATAATTTGATACAAAGAGTTTCGCTAAGAATCAGTATTGTAGGATGGGTTTAAACTGCTAAAGAAAAAATTAAATAAGTGAGTTTAAGAAGAAATTTCAAACTCGCATTTTCCAAAGATCTTAAAGTTTATAAACTCTAGTATCGGTTGTTTTGTGAAATTTGTGAAGCATTTAAGTGCTGGTTTAATATAGTGTTCCCTTTTACGCTGTGCTTGTGAATAAACGTGTTTGTTATCCAGAAATTTGGTCTCATTCTTGTATCTTGGGCGCAAACACACCAGTAGAGCACACCCACCCTTCCAAAAGATACTCCGTAGCAATATCCCTTTTAATAATTGTAGAACATGATTTCTACTTTACTTTTGTATACAGAAGCCCAGGGAAGTGTTACGGCGACCCATAAACAAATTAAAAATTCTGACAATAATTTTCATTAATAAGAAATTAGCGTTATTTATAATATATACACAAGATTTTGCTATTAATCGATGGGATAAATTGTATATATGGCTATGTCTTCATTTGTCCACTTCCATTTTAAGCGTTTGTAGTTTTCTTGTTGTTTTGGAGTGGTGTTTTACTTTCAATTAATATCATAGGGGAGGAGAGCTTTCAGACAGATGGTCTACTTCTAAATCACTCTTTCTACAGAAAGAAAAGTAAAGAAATTGAAATACATTTCGCTGCAGATTTCACACTGGTACTAATTCGGCCATTTCAAGTCTAAATTTCATTTTATTTTATGTATAGCCCGACAAGTCAAAAGTATTGTTTTATGGTAACCATTTGGAAATCGCTTAATTAAGTCTAAAAAATTACTTCATCTTCCCAAAGAGTGTGTGATTTTGGAAAGTTAAAAGTGAAACAATTTTGGGTACAGTCCAAAAGTATCAATAATAATTTAGTAGTGTATGTTAAATAAAAATGATTTCGTTTTACCGTTAGTGAAGGATTTTTTAGCTGTAATTAGTTATCCAGAAAGCTGCGTTAAGCAAAAACGCACTTAATTGAAATTGGTGGAATAGATATCTGCACACCACATCTAACCATTAGCCAGACGTCTAACAATTAACCAGTATCACTTTTAGCCATCCAGCTGCACATAGAGTATTGTGAATGAGCCATTAATTTGAATAAAGACTGGCAATTACAATTTTGATTGTTTAATTAACCTAACTTTCAAATTTGTTAAAAAAATATGCGATTGATGTTAATTCTTCTGCCAGGCTTTTATCCTTCAGCACAATAGGTATTATAGGGTTCAACAGATTTATAGACTGATAATCTCATAATGTAATTGTTTTAAACTGTTGTATTCTGAAATAATGGTTTTCTAACAGTTTACAACATAGTTGAATTGTGTTCATGACTTTGTTTATTCTGTCTGTTTGCCTGTCCTTTCGTACGATAACTACCGTAAAAATGACTTTACCAAAATGAAATTTAGTATATTGTTCAGACGGTTTATGGGACCTATGGGATAATAAATGAATAATATCATCCGACTAGTTTTGGATTGAACATGGTTTGAAACAATGAAATACATTGAGCCCCATGGGACCTAATTTATCTAACATTTTTTAAGTCACAAATTGCTTCGAAAGTTTTAGGAAATATTCAAATTATCCCATAAAAAATATAAAAATAATTTCAACAAAATATATTCGGTAGTTTTTTAAATAAAAATTAAAATATTTACACCCATATCATATGAAGAGATCAGGTGACCCATTTAAATAATAATTAAAATGATATTTACACCCATGTTATGTGAAGAGATCACATGGTCCAATTCAGAATAAAATACGGCATCCATCTTGTGGTCAAAATCGTGATTTTCGAAGTTCTTTTTAATTTATATTTTGTGTTGTATCCGTCCTAGAACCGCTTCAATTTTGCGTAATTTCTGTGCATCTATTATCTGAATCAACACAATTACAATATATTTGAGTTTAAATGATCATCAAACTTAGATTATTTCTACAACGGAGCCTAATTTTCACTAATGGAGAATGTAAACACATTAAGCTGTAAAATGAGCTGTATAAGAATTGCTGAATTTCTTAACGCAAAATTATTTAGCTCTAAAGTCTGCAATATAGTTGATATGCATAAAACATTAATTGATTTTATATAGAGAAGCAGACGATTTTTAGTAGCCTTTTTCGATGAAAGTTTTAAGCATAGAGTTAAATTACTTTTCCTCCTATGATTTTAATTTTTCAAATATAAAATTATTGTAGTGTTGTGAGATTTTTAATAATATTACGGTTGATTGTATCGCATTTTAAAGATGTTTAAATAAATTTGCATTACAGTTGAACAGCGTTTCATAATCAATGTTTTATGCATGATTGATCTTTTTCGTTTAGTATTATTTACAGATATATTGAATTCCAGGCAATAATGTAAAATGGAACAAACAATAGTCTTATTTAAGACTTTACAGTAAAACAAGAGGCAATATTTTTCTTCATTTCTGAAGCGACATTAAATTAAATTTTTGTTTAAGGATATGTAGGTTTAAACTTTTTGCCAATTTACAATATTTGTAGCCATGGGGGAGCCAAATATTTCGCCAACCATTATAAACAGACGCAGAGAAGGGCTTTTTCTTGTATAAAACTAGAAAGGTTAGCCCGTTGTATGATTGGGTGCAGTTATGTAAAAGATTGTTTTCACTCCTTCCGTCTGAGACACTTGTGTTCTTAATATCACTGGACGCACTCTGACCATGCACCTCTCAATATTATTAAAAACTATATACTAATTTTACAAAACAGTATTACTATATCACTGTCTAACAAAACGTAATTATTTTTCGAGTTTTGACCAAATTTGTCACCAACTGTGACTGGCAAGGAAGATTATTTTCTTGTCTAGCATCCTGGCTTTCATTAGAAATATTTATTAAAGGGGGGAAAAAACATTACATATGTGTTCTAGTGTATTCACATCATGTAAATCCATTTTAAACTTAATTCAAATTTTCGACCCTTTTACAGTACTTTATACCATTTATTACTAGATAACATTGGCGTAGTGTCTATTTATCATTCAGACTGAAAAGCTAAGCTTCCCCTGTTTAAAATAAAATTTAAAAAATTATTTGAATATACTTCTATTTGTTATATGTTTTGTAATAATTTTGCGAACATATATGTGTTATTTAGAAAATTTTTGCATTTTATTTGCTTAAAGTAGCACTTTCAAAGTATTTTTCCCATTAAAACGCATATTTTAATATTTTAGAAGCTGAGATCATCCATCCTTCGCGGTCTATAAAGAAAAGCTTGGTATTAAACCAACCCAAACTGTTAAACTCATCCCTAGCTGATTAACTAACATGTAAGCTGGCCTGCCGAAAGGCGTGGCATTGGATGAAAAAACATTTCTTGGACAAGCGTAATGGATCCTCCATTTTAGGTCAAATGTGATTCTATTAATTATTATTCGCAGAAAATAATTATTATTTGTAATACTGAAGAATTTGAGCCATTTTTTTTCACGGATAAACTAGCATTTACCTAAATTTAAACAACAAACAAAGAAATATACTAATAATGACAACCATTAAACTTAAGTAGTTTACAAAGTAGACTTAGCTCTTCATATCGGCATCAATGTGTTTAAGCATCCGTTGCGTAATTGGGCGTTTTAGAAAGAATAAACCTGATTTCTCTTAAAAAATATCATGTTACATGAGAATCTCAATAAATTTGCTTATAAAAGGGCCAGGTTGTTTTATTCTTCAGATCTGCCAGTAAAGATAACTTTGTATAGCAGAGAACAGAGATTCTTAAACTTCTTTTTGGAGCATTAAATTAAATATTTTAACAGAACATTTTGATTAAAAATGTCATTTAGTATACTATGGGAATTTGCACATGAATGTGAATTTTAAGTTTCTTTATATTATATACTCCGTACGAACAACGGGTATGCTGCTAGTTATAAAATATTTTTAAGTTATCATAGTACAGTATTTGTAAATATTTAGTATACAGTATTGTTTAAGGACCTTGTTGACTATAGTGATTTTCAACTAAGCTTATGTTCCAGGTTTCTCACCAATTTTCAGTTCACTCTTTCATACATGAGTGAACGAAGAACGTTTTTCGAGGAGGGTGGGAGGGTGATAACCTCAAGAATAAAATGTACAGCATAGTCTAAATTTATGATAGTCTTTATTATCTTGATAATTCAAGGTGGGGTAGCATCCCTCCCTACGAGCTACCATCGCTTCATATTTAATGAAATGGTTGAAAAAGTCCAACAAATTTAGAAATAAGAAAATATTTAAAATGTTATATTTTGTATGCATTTATCTGGCATCGGTAACATATTTTAAAATATCGTGCATTTCATTCACTCTTAGCATTTTCATGTAAAATTATTTTATTTTACTCACTAAGGAAATAAAATTTACTGAAAGTCCAAATTTTAATATAAATTTCACTTATAATACGAAAATCTCTTCCACGTTAAAACGCCAATCGCTCAGCCCCCCCCCCCTCCACCCACTAAGTCAAAAATATCACGATATGCTACTACTACATAATATTACTACAATTGCTAAAATTGCTTTGATGATGGAAGTTTTTTGGTCGCGAACCCTTTTCTCAACTCTTTGAAGCTTTAATGGTTGCAAACCCTTTCAAATTTAATTTCATGGTTGAACCCCAAAATGAGAAAAAGTCCATTATGATACAAATTATTCATTCAAAAGTTTACTCATTTTTTTTCTGTTTTTAAGAAAATTTGAACGACACCATCACGTTGCGGAATCCAGCGTTCTGCGGAACACACTTTCAAAAATACTGCATTAGATAATGTTCTACAACTTAGTAAACCACATTCCTCTTCTATTGCACTTTACTGCCCAGTGAACTATAGATATATTAAAATTCTCCACCAGAAAGTACCACAATCATTGTTATTCGCTCCAGAATGGTTAGTTTACTGTAGATAAGTTAAAACTGTACACACTTGGACTTTTTTCTATAAAGTCACTGTGGTTCTTAACGATTTTTCTTAAGAATATTTTATATATCCTCCTCTAAAAAGGGCATCACGCACATTACTTTAAAAATCAATAATTCAAAAGCATATATCTTCCGCAATTCCATTTAAAAACCTTCTAAATCAAGCAAAACATTTCTTAATTCTTCCCACATAAAAAAAAATTCCGATAACGAAAAGTAGAAAGACGTTTAACACCATCCTGTTAATGAACTGCTAAAACGAACATTTCACACGTGTTTTGCGATAATGGAATAGGTCTTTCACATTCTAACGATAGCTGTGTTCGTTCCCTTTGAAACACGCCATAAGGTCATTAAAGCATTGTCTGATCCCATTTAACATTCATCTGCATTATCTAGATTAGGTTTTTCGAATGAGATTTTTCGGCAGAACAGTTTTCGATGCAGCCGTCTTTCTGCTGATGAAATGGCAATTTAGTGAGTATACATAAAGAAAGTAGGTAAAGTAAGTGGAATGAATTCAAGATGCATAAGTTTTATAATTTTAAATTTAATAATATCGGAAGTGGGAATATCGGATTGATTTTCTTGTATAGTTATTCCACATATTGTTTAGACCATCTGGCATGAGAACGGAATGTAGAAGCGTGTACTTTTTAATCAAGTTTTCATTACAGGTTACATTTTTAAAAGTGTTCTTCAATATGTCTTAATCCACTAAAAGTTCGCTATCTAAAAGTATCTTGTGGAAACGATGACGAAAGATTAAGCAACGTCATTAATGTTACGAACCCCATCTCCTCTACAATTGTGGACGTATACGCAAGATGCAAGAATGAGTCCAAGATTCTGGATAACTTAAGTGGGGATGATATACAATCAAACAGCACTTAAATACTCTACTAATTTCACAGAGTAATCGATATTATTCTCAAAACGTTGACGAAAGTAATTTCACAAAACAGCAACTACTATTTTCAAAACAGTGAAAAAATCATAGTCCACTGTAAGTCGTATATTGTGAATTCGTCAACTGAACTCTAATGAGTGATGAGTCCTTTTTATAGTCTCTATTTAGAAACTTCTGGGAATCTCTCGGTAGAAATTTCCAGAATTATCTAATATCTCCTAAACTACTCGTCATTTTGAAGTTTCTGGAACAGTCCGGAAGTCGCTAATTTGGCGATAAATAGCCAAATCTGGCAACCCTTCTTCTGACTCGAAATTCTAGCAACCTTAGAGTGACGTCATAGAAAGAATTTCCGTACCACTGTCTTCTGGAGAAAACACTCCGATGACACCGTTTCATCTGCCATAGAGATGAAAGACAAGCCGGGGGATGCCAGTGGGGGGAATATTACACGTTAAGCATTAAGCATAAATTACCAAAGAGTGCATTATACTGCAGCTTTGAATTTAAGCTTCAAATTCTTGGATACCCCTCTTCATTGCTATACATGGTGGTTCAAAAAGTTTTAGACAAACATAAAGGGTAAGACATGCATACAAAATCAAGCCCGTTTTGCATAGGAACATGTAGCTTCAAACGCCACTGTGGGGTACTACAGATGTAGGAAGAAACAGATAGAAATTAATGCAAATAATGCAACACGGGTTTATTAGGTATAACAATTACAAGTATCAATTACAATTGATCAACTTGGTATTAAAGAAGGTATTCAAATTCCTCGCCATCTGCAGCTGTGCATGTGTCAGCCAGTATGTGCAGGACTATCTCAATAAGACCTTTCCAGCAAGATAGATCAACCGGGAAAGATCGGTCAGTAGGACCCCTGAGAATCCAAATCGTACAACACACCCGAGAGAGAGTATAGGGCATCTTACAAGTATGGACGGTAAGGGGCAGTAGGAAAACTTTGACATCTGATGTTGACCTTGTTGCTAGAGTCGTTAAGGCAGCAGCACTTGTTCACGATCGTCCTAATATTTTTGAACGAGTTCGCCAATCCATGCGTCGATGTTGCCAAACATGCATATCTGCGTATGGCAACAACTTTGAACACCTAATTTAATACTATGATAAACAATTGTAACTCTTATGTTTATTAAACATGTGTTGTGTTATCTGCATTCTTGTCTTTCTGCTTCTTCCTGCATCTGTAGAACATCACTTTGGTGTTTGCAGCCTATGTTCCTATGAAACATGGGCATGTTTTTGTATGCTTGACCTTTCCTTAAAGTTTGTCTAACACCTTTTGGATCACTCTTTATAGACTAACAGTTACAAAATCACAAAGATGAAATGGGTACAAATGGAAAAAATAGAGGTGTACATATACCTAAATCAATGAAGGGGATAAATTCAGAGTAAATCTGAAAGAGCCAATCAGAAAGTAAAATGAAGAATAACCCAACCAATCCGAAACATAGAAATTACATAGAAGACAGGTGCGCCCCATACCACAAGACAAGTTTCATAATACGTAATCATAGTTCCTCTGCTGTGGCATAACTATAGTTTTCTTTGATGACGAGTCTATATTTATCAATCTACCTTTGGAATGTGCATCTTCTTGTCTCAGATAATGATTGTTTGAATTATATTTGTTTGAATTATATTTCTTTGAAATTGATGAGCACCTATTTATTACAACATTATTTTGTTTTTCATAATAAATACTATAGGATGACGGATAGTTTGACAATAAACAATCCACTTTTGCTCATGTGGATCCACTTTTAATGATGTTGATAGTATTTTAGACATTTTAAACTCTATTGATCCTTGTATCCGATTTGCTTATACAATAGAAAAACATCTTATGCGAGCAGCACAGGACATTCTTTACATTATACGAAGGAGTTCCATTCTTTCACAGCAAATAGTGATGTATAATATAAAAGACACAATATATTTGACTTTAAACTTTTCATTAAAATTTGGCACTTTTCTTATTGTCAGCAATAAAATCTATTTTAAGATACCAGATTAACTTATATTTCGTGCAAATATAGCTTGAAATTTGGAAAAATTACTATTGTCCGCGAAGCAAAATAGACGACTATCTAATCATCCTCACGAAAGTGCCCAAAAGTCACACCACAATGTTGTTGACACTGAATTACCATCACATAAATTTAAATTGCGAGTAGTTGCCGACACATTAGGGCAAATTTATCCATTCGTGCAAAGTTATTCATATTTGCAAACTCCTCATCCAAATGCAATGGATATGTAATTAATATCCCTTGAAATAAACGACTATTGGCGATTTCTTTGGAGTCAATGAGTACTACTAATACAAAAGTATCTTATGTCGAAAATACAATGAAATAAATTCACGAAAATGGTGTTACAAGTATGCTACATAATACTGTTGTTGTTGTTGAGACCCAGACCTCCCGACCTACCAGAAAGGTGTAAGGTAACTGTTAGGAAGACCGACCCAAATTAGACCGGAACTCTGTGGGGGAGGCATCTACAAGGACCGTACCCTCCTTCCCCTACCACCAACCTCTCGGAAGGACTTACCGACCTACATGTTTAACGTGAGCGTACTCCGCGTGAACACGGCGGAAGTTTTGGCAGCAGAGGGAATCGAACCCGGGCCTACCGAGTCTGCATAATACTGTTGTTGTTGTTGTTGTTGAGACCCAGACCGTCCGACCTACCAGAAAGGTGTAAGGTAACCGTTTGGACGGCTGGGAAGTGCCACCCAATTTCGACAGGAACCCAGAGGGGGAGGCATCCACAGGGACCGTACCCTCCTTCCCTTACCACCAATCTCTCGGAAGGACTTACGGACCCACATGTTTAACGTGATCGTACTCCGCATGAACAAAGCGGCAGTTGTGGCAGCGTGAAAATGCAGGGCGCAAACCACCGGGCTATAGCACCCGAAATGTGCCAACAGCACTCGGTGTTCCCAGTGGTCACCCACCCAAGTACTAACCGCGCCCGATGCTGCTTGACTTCGGTGATCTAACGAGAGCCGGTGTTTACAGCACGATAGGGCCGTTGGCTCTGCATAACACTGTGTAGAACGTTAACATATTTGACAATACTCACTGCTATTTTAATATAGCATTAAAACAGTCCCAATAATAAAACAACCTGCTAAAAATATCCACAAAATAATACTCTCTTTCACCCTGCTGTTGATTGTGATGCAAATGAACTTAAAAAATATGGAATATGAATACAGGAGACTAAAAACTGAAGACTTAAATTGCAACTGTATAGGAGTAATATTTCTGTAACCTTGAATTAGCGTATTATTGAAAGTTAGAGATGACGTTTGTCTTCCAAATTGAATAGCCAATACCTAGATAATACTACTTTCAGATTACAACTAAGAGCAATATAAACAATAAAGAGTAATGACCGTCTGGACATGCTTCCTTAAGAATCCATTACAGCTGAGTGCAATAGGAGGGGGAACATTTGGTCTGGTTTCCTCTCTTTAAAAGTTTCTTTTTGGTTTCAACTAGTGTATCGTAATCTGTATTATGCGAGTTCGATAATTACTCGATATCTGACTGCGAATAATCGTAACTGCATAATTATAATCGATTAAAATTATACGATATTTCTTCGTAATCCATTCCGACACAAAAATCTTTTAAGAACTGTTAACGAAAGCTACGATCGTAACGGTAATTAAAAAATCTTCAGTAATACAAATTATAATCGTAATTAATAATAATTCCGCTCATAATCGTAGTTGATCTGGTACTTACAAGAAAAATCATAATCGTAATTGTCATTATGTAATCATATTTGTTATCCCAAAAAAATTCATAAAAATTGAAAAAATTGTCTTTATGTAATCATATTTGTTATCCCAAAATTATAAATGCCTGTATAAGAAATCTTTGAAAACCTTATTTTGATAAAAATGAAAAAAAAATCTGATGTTGGCAACACATGACTTTCCTTATATAATGCAATGAATTTACTAGTTTTACAGTAAAAAATATGTTTTTCTTATAGTAGATACTTATATTCCTTCCAAGATATTGAATTTTCAACAATTAGTCGCCATATTCATTAATTTAGCGTCATATTAATCCATTTGACGAGATTTTCGTTAATTTGACAACATTCCAAAAAGTCGCCAAGTCGGCAACATTCCACCAAATTCGTAGCCAAAATCTCGCCAAACGTTATGGACGAAGAAATAAGTCATTCTTACAGCAGATAAATGACTATTGGCGTTCAAAAACAAAAGTATTACTCAAATTATCTTTTTCATGAATGGAACGAGCTAGATCCACGAGAATGATGTCACCAAATTTATCGTATGGTATTTCATATGAAAATTGAACATGTTTCTCAATAGGAAGAATATATTTTTTATTTTATATGACTTTCTGATAATTTTTTTGAAATAAGTGCAATATCTCGAGAACGGTTCATATTAGCTTTCTAAAATTTACGTTAATCGTTTTCTAATTAAAAATTACTTAAAAAATGTCTATTTGCGTAACTTTATTAGAGGTTTTGAATTTTTGACGATTTTTTCAAAATTTCACTCAAAAATTTGGGGGGTTTTGAACATTCGATTACGTTTAAAACCAATAGGCTTCCAGTGTTTACGGATTATGATTTTTGTACCAAATTTCGTTCGAATCCGTCCGTTATTGTCTCCACAGACTCACTGACACACACACACACAGACAGGCATCACTTCAAAAATGTTGGATTCGTGATCAGGGATGTTTGAAACGTGGTCTCCCGTCGAAAACTCAAATTTGAATTTTCGACCTCGTCACAATACTTTCCTTATACATTATGTATATAAGGAAAGTAAAAATTATGAACGGAGTAGTTTGTTAAAATAGCCTCCGTGTGATATATCGTGGATAAGGATAAATGATTTGATGATAAATGCTTCTAATGAGGTTGGTTGGTTAGTTGGTTGGTTGATTGGGGGTTTTAATGGAGCAAATTTTAAGTTGAAAACATGTTGTGTCAAACACATGGGGAACTAAACAATTTACAAAGACAGTGCAATAATACTGATAAAGGCAAAGAAATGAATAAAACTAAAATAATCGGACAGATGTGATGAAGTTAAAACCATGTCTAAGATCCAAATAAAATTAAAAATTAGCAATATAAAGATAATTTGATGTGGGCAACACATGACTTTCCTTTTATAATGCAATGAATTTTACTACTTTTACAATAAAAAATAGGTTTTCTTATAGTAGATATTTATATTCTTTCCAAGATATTGAATTGTCGTCAATTACACGCCATTTTCATTGATTTAATGTCATTTTTATCCATATGGCGAGGTTTTCGTTAATCTATCAGAATTAAAAAGGTCGCCAAGTTGGCGCCATTCCTCCAAATTCGGCGCCAAAATCTCGCCAAGCGTTATAGACGGAGAAATCAGTTATTCTTATAGCAGATAAATGACTATTGGCGTTCAAATACAAAAGTATTACTCAAAGTATCTTTTCTCATGAATGGAACGAGTTAGATCCACGAGAATGATGTCACCAAATTTATCGCATGATATTACATATGAAAAGTGAACATGTTTCTCAACAATTAATATATATATTTTTTAATTTATGAGATTTTTTGATAAATTTATTTTAAAAATGTGTAATATCTCGAGAACGATTCATGCTAGCGTTCTAAAATTTATGTCAATTGTTTTCTAAGGAAAAATTACACAAAAAATAGCTTTTTGCGTAACTTTATTAAAGGTTTTGATTTTGTGATGATTTTTTCAAAATTTCATTCGAAAATTCAGGAGGGTTCTGAGCATTCGATTACGTTTAAAAAAGGCTTCCAGTATTCACGGATTGTGAGTTTTCTACCAAATTTCATTCGAATCGCTCTATTTGTTCCTGAGATATCGTCTCCACAGACTAACTGACGCACACACACACGTAATTTCACACACACACACACACACACACATACATCACCTCAAAAATGTTTTATCCGTGATAAGGGATGCTTGAAACGTGCTCTCCAGTCGAAAACTCGAAATCGAATTTTCGACCCCGTCACAATACTTTCCTTATACATTATGTATATAAGGAAAGTAATATAGTGTTTTTTGGAAGGGCGGTTATACTTTCAGATTCAATCTCAGCTATTCAAACTATAACTGACGTTAAGATTTGTAATGGTGTCGGGATAATCACTCGGGTATCTTTTATAAAAATTATATAATATATTCCTAAACTGCAGAATTTATAAAATAAACTTCATTAACGTTATTTACAAATAATAAAGCAGAATGTACATGGTTCGCACCACATAATCTGCATCCGCACTCGCCACGCTCCACATACCAACTCCTACCCTCTCTCATTATCTCGAATCCATTTCCTGCTTAGCACTTCGCCTTTTTATAACCTAGTCGCCAGTTCCCTCTTCCGTCCACAATCTGCGCGGCTGCCATTTAGATTTAGATTCTTCTTTCCCCGGGGACAGAAACCCCTACTTGAAAAATATGAAGTCTAGGACAAAAATTGATAATCCTTACAGATTACCTGGGTCATGTAGAAATGAAAATTGTGAAATTTATGTGAAAGAAACGATCGGTCAGCTAGATAAAAAAGTACTCTTATAAGTCAAATATCTGTGAATGTGATCCCCTAGTAAGGATAATAAAAACAAGAATGATCAATCATGCTTAAAGCATTGATTATGAAACAGTTTCCAACTTCAATGCAATTTTATTTGAACAGGTCTAAAATGCAATACATTCCTCGGTAATATTCTGAAACTTATCACAATACTGCATTAATTTATTATATTTGAAAACTTAAACCTGCATCGAAAAAAATGAACTTCATTCAAATGACGGCATTGAAATATAAATTGCCTGGTTTAAACATCTCTAAAATGTTATACATTCCTCGGTAATAGTTTTAGAATTATCATAATACTACGATAATTTATTATATTTGAAAACTTCATCGAAAACAACTGAAATTAATTCAAATGACGTCATAGAAAAAATAACACGCCTGGATCTCTCTGTAAAAACACGATTTCATTCATAACTTTCTCCCATTCATGTCATTCATCACAATACTATAATAATTTTTTTTATTTAAACATTTTGTTTAAGACCATGGAGCTACAAAAAATTAAACTCTATGCTTGAAAATTCATCGAAAAAAATCGTCCTTCTCTTTATGAAACCAATTAATATTTCATTCATATCAGCCATGCAGACTCCATGGACTAAATTATATTGTGTTAAAAAAATACAGGAATTCTAATAGAACTCATTCTATATATTTTGATGTTTACATTTTACATAGGTGAAAAATAGGCTTAGTTGTAGAAATAATCAAATTTAGATGAGCATTTAAACTCAAATATATTGTCATTGCGTTGTTTCAGTATGTAGATGCACAGAATTTAAGCAAAAATAAAGTAGTTTTAGGACGGATACAACACTCAATATGAATTAAAAATAACTTAAAAAAATCACGATTTTGAAACAAGATGGATGCCATATATTATTTTGAAGTGAGTCATGTGATCGTTTCATATCATGGTCACGTGATCGTTTCATATAAGAGGTGTAATTACTATTTTCATTTTTATTTAAAAAACTACTGAGTATATTTCGCTGAATTTTTTTTTATATATTTTATGGAACAATTTGAAAATTACCTAAAATTTTCGAAGCAATTTGAGAATTTTAAATCCGCTTAAAAAATGTTTGAAAAATTAGGTCCCATAGGGCTCAATGTATTTCATTTTTTCGACCCGGGTTCAATCCAAAACTAATTGGGTGATATTATTCATTTATATTCCCATAGGTTCTACAGACCGTCTGAACAACATACTAAAATTTCATTTTGATTAAGTCATTTTTACGGCAGTTATCGTGCTAACGGGCAGACAGATAGACAGACAGACAGACAGACAGAATGAATGAACAAAGTCATAAACACATTTCAACTTTGTTGTAAAGTGTTAATAAAATGATTTCGTAATAAAAATTTCATGTGGACAGCACATGACTTTCCCAACAAACTCAAATTCATTTTCTCTTTAGTTTTTTACTAAATCATTAAATTGAGTTTAATTGCACAAAATGACATGCATAATTATTTAAAATGACACAGACATTTCACTTTTATATCAATTTTCGTTTTCACTTGGTAAATGGACGTAATAAATGAGCCTAATAAAATTTAGAAAAAAGGCGCAAAATTTCGTCACTTTTTTTAAATTACATTTTTATTTTCCTTATATACATAATGTATAAGGAAAGTATTGTGACGGGGTTGAAAATTCGAATTCGAGTTTTCGACGGGAGAGCAAGTTTCAAGCATCCCTGATCACGAATCAAACATCTTTGAAGTTATGTCTGTGTGTGTGTGTGTGTCAGTGAGTCTGTGGAAAAAATAACTGACGAACGAATGGACCTATTCGAACCAAATTTGGTACAAAACTCACAATCCGTAAACACTGGAAGCATATTGTTTTTATACGTAATCGAATGTTCAGAACCCCCTAAATTTTCGAATGAAATTTTGAAAAAATCGTCAAAAAATCAAAACCACTAATAAAGTTACGCAAATAGACATTTCTTATGTAATTTTTCATTAGAAAACGATTGACATAAATTTTAGAACGCTAACATGAACCGTTCTAGAGATATTGCACATTTTTCAAAAAATTATCAAAAAGTCATATAAAATAATAAAAAGAATATTGCCTATTGAGAAACATGTTCACTTTTCATATGTAATACCATGCGATAAACTGGGTGACATCATTCTCGTGGATCCAGCTCGTTCCATTCATGAAAAAAGATACTTTGAGTAATGCTTTTGTATTTGAACGCCAATAGTCATTTATCTACTGTAAGAATAACTTCTTTCTTCGTCCACAATGCTTGGCGGGATTTTGGCGACGAATTTGGCGGAATGTCGCCAACTTGGCGACTTTTTGAAATGTTGCCAAATTAACGAAAATCTCGCTAAGTGGATAAAAATGACTCTACATCAATGACAAGGAAGACTAATTGTCGAAAATTCAATATCTTGGAAAGAGTATTAGTATCTACTATAAGAGAAACTTATTTTTTTTACTGTAAAAGTCGTAAATTCATTACATTATATAAGGAAAGTCATGTGTTGCCCACATCAGAATTTTATATATTTGACTGGCTTAAACATCGAGTTTTCAATAATTTCCTTCGCACGAAAGCTTAACAGATTATTTCCAATAAGCTACCTGCATAACGTTTGTATTCTAGACTTACATGACCAACACTTTGATAACACTACTTGCAGAGACCAACTAAGGGCAATATAAACAATAAAGAATAACGACTGCCTGGACATGGTTCCTTAAGGATCCATTACAGCTAAGTGCTATCGGAGAGGAATGGGCCCATTTGGTCTGGTTTCCTGTCATAGATTGCTTCTTTCTGGTTTCAACAATTGTACCTTTATCTGCATTATGCGACAATGTGGTTTTGCCAAGGAAACAAATATGAAAATAGATATCCTCTTACATTTTTCTAGTACAGGTTGTATTAATTATTAAATATTAATTATTGACAGGTAGTCTTATTTAATCAAGTTAATCTAAGAGAGTTTGTTAGGACTACCCATACAAATTGAGGGTCACGTACACAAATTGTGGTCTAACTATACACATTTTGGGTCAACTACAAATACTTATAGCTGACCCCTTTGGTATTTGGTTAACAACTTTTATGAATGTTTAATGCATTTTTTGACCTTACAAATATTGGAAGTCCTACTCCCTCAAATCGAGTGGTGTTCGTTTTTCCTCTGAGCAGACTTGGGTTCTTGGACCCAGGCAATTGAAAGACATGTAGCTGTTAATACAAAATAGCAGCCGCAAGGTACGATAACCGTAAGATTACTGCAATGGGAAATTATTCTGAGATATCACAGAATAATTCAGAAAAAAAAAAATTATGCCTCGATAGAAAAGTTATTCATTTTATTTCAATTCAGAGCACATTTTTGATCGAATTTTCCGAACAATACTTTGGTATTTCTCTATAGTAAATCGCCACTACAAATTACCAAACAAATATTGCCTATTATTCTCAAGATGGAAATAAATTTTCATAACGCGAGTTAAAATAATTTTCATATTGTTAATTACTATAAATCACCTCCCATTAAATCACCTGATGACATATCACCAAGCAAATGTTGCCTATTATTCACAAGGTAGAAGTAGATTTTCATTGCGCATTAATATTGTTAATTACTATAAATTTCCCCCGTTAAACTACCTGACGATATATTACCAAACACATATTGTCTATTATTCGCAAAGTGGAAATAAATTTTCATAACGTGAGTTAAAATAATTTTCATATCTTTAATTACTATAAATTTCCCACGTTAAATTACCTGACGATATATTACCAAACACATATTATCTGTTATTCACAAAGTGAAAATAAATTTTTATAACGTGAGTTAGAATAATTTTCATATTGTTAATTACTATAAATTTCAACTGCTAAATTACCTGACTACCTGACGTTATATTACCAAACACATATTGCCTATTATTCTCAAAGTGAAAATAAATTTTCATAACGTGAGTTAAAATAATTTTCATATCGTTAATTACTATGAATTTCCCCCGTTTAATTACATGAAGATATATTACCAAACACATATTGCCTATTATTCACAAAGTGAAAAAAAATTTTCATAACGTGAGTTAAAATGAATTTCATATTGTTAATTACTATAAATGTCAACTTTTAAATTACCTGACTACCTGACGGTATATTACCAAACACATTTTGCCTATTATGCACAAAGTGAAAATAAATTTCCATAACGTGAGTTAAAATAATTTTTATATTGTTAATTGCTATAAATCCCCTCTCCCATAAAATCAGCTGACATTTTTGCATACGCTTCCAATTATGTAAATTTAGATGTTAAATGCGACCCACATGTACAAGAAAGCTTAACAAAAGATCATCAAAAGAAAATTTGTCGAATTGTAAATATTATTTTCCTCATACTATTGTTTAAAGTAATAATGAGCCAAAATATTTCAAATTCGAAATTTGAAGAAAAATGTACCTTTTTAAACCGACTGACATCATATAGAACACTTTTATAAAAGTATATAATATATGTATATGCTTATACGAACAGCAACTTATTTACAATTACATGTACCGCCATAGAGTTTTATCTTTATACATTTTGTAAAATACCTGCATTAGACAGATTTTTCTTATAATTTGTATAATTATAGTAGGATTAATTTGAAACGCACCTTCCTATACGGAATAATTCCAAGTAACAATCATGGTGGTTACAGATTACGCAAAATGTGAGCTATAAATGTAAATAGTATTAAAATATTTTGATACATTAACACAAATTAGTTAAACTCATTCAAGCCATTTACATGATAGACCTGTTATCAACGTGAAATTTTTTAATGAACAACTGCGAGATCTTTACAGCCATTTATGACCGAAATGTGTAATTCTGGCTGTTTTAGTATCTGTATTTATTTTCACAGCCAGCTACTGCATTATTATTGAGTGCACAATAAATATATTTAAGTTAACTTCTTGAATCGGTGTGTTATTGCCCCTGGTCATGAGGCCTTTGTACGAATTTCTACCAAAGTGTGGAGTTATGTTACTTTACTTGGCATAGCTTAGATTTATGCAACTGAAGTCAAAAGCTCTTTACAATTTCCCACAAACAGATAAACTAAGTGTTTATGTACTAACTACTAACAAATGACAAATCTCAAACAGATCCAAAAGTCATTTTATTATACAATCATTCTACAGACGCAAACACAGTCAAAACGCTTTCGAACACCTTCCATGTTCATCCTCAGTGGCAATACAATTAGAGATAGATGCTAACGTGGTTAAATACAATTCAATAATGTTAAGTAAGATTTGCATATCATGAAATTGTCATCCGCAATGTCAAAACGACTTTTGGATTTGTTTGAAAAATGACTTTTGAATCTGTTTGAGATTTGTCATTTCCTAGTAATTAGTATTTAAAATTGTGACGTGTCGCTACTCCTGGTATAAGTGTTTATGCTTATTACAAATTTTATAATTACGGTATGCATTGCAAAAATGCCGCCATATTTTTAACGACTTTTATTTTCACATTTTATTTTCACTTTTATTTTAGTTTTACCATAACTGATGTATTCTGATAAAATCTGGTATATTTGAAAATTACAATCTAATGCTAAGTTAATTAGAAAATGCAGTTTTATTTCAAATAATTATGCCCGTTATTTCGTGCAATTAAACTCAATTTAATGAATTATTAAAGAAATAAATAGACGAATAATTTGAGTCTGTAGGGAAGGTCACGTGCTGCTCACATCAGATTTTTTTAATCTGCAAAGATAATTGAGCCCATCATATAGAATAAACATGATATTGTGTGCTGCATAAAACATGTCATTAATTAGAGACAGTGCAAACATGATAGAATCTGTTTTGTATATCAGTTAGCGAATCTATCGATCAACCGAAGTAAACGTCTGCCGCAGCTACCGCTAATGACAAATTTTATTTACAAGGTATATTTTAGACACAAAAACCTTTTAGGATCATTTAGTGATGTATCACTTTCTTCCTGAACATATCCATCATACCGTCAAGTAAAGAAAGATTAAAAGGAAAGTAGAAAATAATTGATGCGTTAGCTTTAGAGTTTTGAAAGTGTTTTTTAGTTCAAATAAAAAAAAATACAAAACTAATGTAAAAATCTGATGTGGGCACCACATGACTTTCCTTAGATAATGCAATGAATTTACAACTTTTACAGTAAAAATATAATGTATAAGATCCAGGGTACTCTGTTTCTATCGTTGATTTGTACATTTGGCGATTTTCCGGATAAAAACATATAAAGCATAAAACAATTTCAAAATGCCCAATTAAATTATACTTCACACAACTATAAATTAACAATTATCAATTTTGATAGCATTCTCGATGAACGATATAGTCCATAAACTATTTTAATAATTAAATCATCAACTAGGGGTCATTTTCATTAATTTAGGATCATTTTTGAAGTATTGATGACATTTTCGTCAATCTGGGGCGAAATATCGCCAAGTTGGCAATCTTATACATTATACTATGTATACAGGGTGAGTCGGAATTTTTTTACAAAAGCAGAGTGGTGATAGTACCCCACCAGACGAGCAATAATTACCATGTAACATAGGGTCGCATTGCACTTTGAGAGGCAGAAAAGAGTAAAATTAGAATACGAACCTGAACGTACACCAGTGTTGGGAAAGCGAATGAACGATACCCCCCAAACGTTGCACAAACATATTTATTGTTCAGCGACAAACTCACAGCAAGTGCTCAAAGTGGCGACCACGCGTGTTGTTGCACCGTTCACACCGGCGAAGGAATGACTGACGCACCCTCTCGAAGATTCCGGGTGTTGTGTTAAAGTGGTCTGCGGAAACATCGATGCGCGCGACGAGATCTTCCGCTGAGTCCACAGGCGTCTCGTACACTAAAGATTTCATGTGGCCCCAGAAGAAAAATCCAGTGGGAATAACTTGCAGCATTGAAGTTGTGCCGGTTTTTGAATGGTAACGTGTGCTCTGATTGGCTATCGCCGGAACCTACTGGAAGCCAGTTATGCTGATTCTGCTCCCTGGACATTTGCATACGGTAACTGCGTTCGTGCCTGGCGTAGGAGATACCACGTAGTCAGGTACACAATGACGCTCGAGGCGCTGACTGCGTCATGCTCGAAGCTGTTCGACGTGCCTCTTTTCGGCCTCTCAGAGTGCAATGCGACCCTATGTACCATGGCAATTATTGCTCGTCTAGTGGGGTACTATCACCCCTCTGCTTTTGTAAAAGCAATTCCGACTCACCCTGTATATAAAGAAAGTAGAAATCTGATATTGGAAGCAGATGACTTTCCTTACAGACTCAAATTACTTTCCCATTTATGTCTTTACTAGTTCATTAAATTTAGTTAAATCGCATGGTCTGGGCGACCAATTCTGATCACAAAAAAGGTTAAATTACACGACCAGAAAATGACTCATGCAGTAATTGAATTGTTTCTCGGGCTGTATGGAATGTAGCAACGTCTTGTTGAAACCACATGTCGTCCACATCCATATTTTGTTATTTATGCACAAAAAACTGAATTATCATGCCGCGATAGCAAGCACCAGTAACTGTTATTACCTGACCAGCCGCATTTTCGAAGAAGAATGCACGTTGTTCTTTCGTGTAGCGCTCCATTTTTAGTAACCCTAGACTGTCAACTGTCACTCTGGTTTTTTTTCGGTACCAAAACTGTATTGCACAAATGGCGCAAAATTCAAATCTTGCTAGAATTTTGGGACACCCCTTTATACCGGGTGGTCAGAATTAAAACACCCCTACTCTGAGCTCTCTATACATCGAACTACTCAGTGTAAAGGTTCCAAAATTGTTGAACCTACTATTCAAGACATGGCGAAAGGGATTATGAAAAAAAAAGGGATTACGAAAAAAAAATAGTTCCTGAAACACCGATTGGTGGCGCTGTACAACAGAAAATATGCTGAAATAACACAAAATACACATTTGTAACACATTTTATTCGAACGTACCAAACATTCATATCACAAGGACCTTATCGATGAAGGGAATGCTGCTCAATATGGTTCCCTTCTTCAAGATGTAAAATCTGCAGTCTGTGGACAGCTTGTTCAACTGCGGATCGTAATTGGTCGATTGAGATGCTTCTCACATGCAGAGTGATACTGTCTTTCAAATCTGCCAAGGTTACCAGACGTCCTCGATAAACAAGACTTTTTAAATATCCCCACAGCCAAAAATCACAGGAATTAAGATCTGGAGAACGAGATGGCCAGGTTGTCGGAAACGCACGACTAATTACTCTACCATTAGTGAAATGTTGCCGAAGAAACTGCTGTACACAGAGTCCAATGTGTGGAGGCGCTCCATTTTGCATGAAGGTAATTGAATCAAGACATTGGTTCTGCTGCAGTTGGGGAACAACAAAATTTTCGAGCATATTTTTTGTACCTCCTGGCCGTCACGGTGCATGTCACAGGGCCATTGGCAGTAGCTTCTTCAAAAAAGAAAGGTTCTAGAATGAATGTAGCTGTGAATCCGTACCGGACTGTAACTTTCGGTGAGTGAAGTGGAATCTCTTGGATGGTACGAGGGTTTTCCGTGTTTCAAATGCGACAGTTACGGGTGTTGACTGTTCCACTTAGATGGAAATGCGCTTCATCGCTCCATAGAATCTACCATGGCCACGATGCATCCACTTCAACTCTAGCCAGAAATGTCAATACAAAGGTCAATCGCTTCTCCCTGTCTGTGGTCAGCAAGTGGTGATTGTGACTAATTTTGTACGGGAAAAAATGCACTATGTTTCTCAGTACGTTCCGCACTGTGCTGTAGGGAACACTCAAGTGTCGTGACACTCCACGTGCACTACTACAGGCTATACGCTAATCATTGATTGTTCAACAATAGCGGTGACAACATCGTCAACGACATCTGAACGAGTCGATTTGCGTCCTCGACCCGGCTGAACTCCAAGATGTCTAGTTTTCTCGAATCGAGCGATCAGTCTCCTGAGAGTTTGTGGAAGTAATGGTCCTTTGAGCAAATTCTTAAGTCGACGAAACTCTCGAAGTGCAGCTGCAGCATGTCCTTTGTTTTCATAAAACAGTTTTACAAGCAAAGCGCGGTCTGGCAGTGTGACAGCCATCGCTGATAAGAATGAAAATTTCCTAGTTTTATCCCCTTTATGCCCCGAACATAGTAGCTGCAAACCAAGGGTTTATGCAAATTTTTGTGCTTACAGTGCGAAATTGCAGTTACAATGACAGTTTAAGTTTCTTCACTTATTTTTTTTATATCAGCAAAAGAAATTAAAAAGGAAAAATCCCATATCGCATGTGCTTGTTTTTTTGTGATTATTTTGTGTCTTTTCAGCATATTTTCTGTTGTACAGCGCCACCTATCGGTGTTTCTGGAACTAATTTTTTTCGCGTAATCCTTTTCCCCATGCCTTGAGTAGTAGGTTCAACAATTGAGCCTTTTCACTGAGTAATTCGATGTATAGAGAGCTCAGAGTAGGGTGTTTTAATTCTGAGCACCCGGTATATAAATTTTTGGATATTGAGCAACAACTTCGAAATTTATTTGGAATTTTATGTTTTTTTTAATATAGCAGCATACGATAAAATTTACCATGATCATGCATAAAAAGTATTATTTATGGCTCAGTGATCAGGAATCTTAATAGTTTCAATCATTGTAGTGAAAATAGTTGCGATACAATTTTCGTGATCATGACGTCATTAGTCCGCCTCTAGAGAGTGGTGAGGTAACCCCGGGGTATACTTTGTCAAACTTGGTATCAATCAAAACACTTTTTATCAAGTCTTTTAAAATGAAGGGTAATGCTCTATCAGTGTGATCATTTGGACTAACGAAACAGATTTTTCAAACCTTTTCTTGTAAAAGTTGCTAAATAAATAAATAAATAAACAATGATCGATCATTCATAAAGCATTGATTATGAAACACTTTCCAAATGAAATGCAATTTTGTTTAAACATATCTAAAATGCCATATATTTAGCGGTGGTATTTTAAAAAATTATCACAATACTACAATATTTTCATTTTACTTGGAAACTTAAAACCATGGAGGTAAAAGTACTTTCTAACTCCATGTTCTAAACTTCAATCAAAAAAAGGCAATGCTATAAAATCGTCTGCTTCTCTATGTAAAATCAATTAAATAATTTTGCGTTAAAAGAATTCAGCAATTCTTATACAACTCATCTTACAGCTCGATTTGTTTACATTCTGTATCCGTTAAAATTAGGATTCGTTGCAGAAATAATCAAAGTTTGATGATCATTTAAACTCAGAAATATTGTAAATGGGTTGGCGTAGAATATAGATCCACAGAAAATACGTAAAAATAAAGCGGTTTTAGGACGGATGCAATACTAAATATACATTTAAAAGAACTTTTAAAATCACGATTTTCATATTGGGAAAACCAGATGGATGCCATATTTGATTTTGAAGTGGGTCACGGAATATCTTCATATAATAAGGGTGTAATTATTATTTTAATTTTTATTTAAAAACTGACGAACATATTTTGCGACAACAAAGGTCCATAGGGTTCAATGTGTTTCACTTTTTTAACCCGGGTTCAATCAAAAACTAATTGGATGATGTTATTCATTTACATTCCCATATATCCCACAGACCGTCTGAACAACATACTAAAATTTTATTTTGATAGATTCATTTTTACGGCAGTTGTCGTACAAACGGACAGACAGACAGAATGAACAAAGTCATAAACACTTTTCTACTATTTTGGAAAGTGTTAATAAAAAATCATAAGCTATAGTATGTGAAATTCGAGTGAAATTACATTTTAGATAATCATCTCTCAATATTTGACCTCTTAACAACCAGTAAAAGATAATTTATCTGTTTAATTGGACAAACATGATATTACGAACTATATAAAAACATGTCATTAATTAGAGGCAATGCAAACATGATAGAATCTATTCAGTAGATCATTTATCGAGATCATCGATCAAACCAAGAAAACGTCCGCCACAGCTACCACTAATGGCAAAATTTTATTTACAAGGTATATTTTAGCGGCGAAAACCTTTTAGGACTATTTAGTGATATATCACTTTCTTCCTAAACATATCCATCATACCGTCATGTAACGATGGATTAAATGGAAAGCAGAGAGTAATTGGTGCTATGTTTAGAATATTGAACTTGTTTTTTGGTTTAAATTAAAAAATTGCATAACTAAAATAAATATTTAGCTAATCTTGCAATGTTCAAGGAACTTTGTTGTGTAAATGGTATGGTTTAACTTGTTGCATAAGGTCGGGATTCGAATACAACTTGAGACCAATTGGGTTTTAAAGATCCGAATAAATTTGATGTTCGAAAATGATATAGATATTGTTTACAAAACAGAAAATTATTTGTTAATGCGAAAATAAAACACATAAAAAGACAGTTTTTAATACGTTTAAAACAATAAAAGTGTTCTATTATTACTTTCCTTACATACATAATGTACTAGAAGGAAAGTATTGTAATGGGGCGAAAATTCGAATTCGAGTTTTCGACGAGAGAGTATATTGCAAGCAACCCTGATCACGAATCGAACATTTTTAAAGTGATTTCTGTGTGTGTGTGTGTGTGTGTGTCAGTCAGTCTGTGGAAACGATATCTCACGAACGAATGGAGCGATTCGAATGAAATTTGGAACAAAAATCACAATCCGTGAATACTGGAAGTCAATTGTTTCAAAACACAATCGAGTGTTCAGAACACCCCTAAATTTTCGAGTAAAATTTTGAAAAAATCATCAAAAAGACAAAACTTTTAATAAAGTTACGCAAATAGACATTTCTTATGTTTTTTTTCCTCAGAAAAGGATTGACATAAATTTTAGAACGCTAACAGGAACCGTTCTCGAGATATTGTACATTTTTCAAATGAAATTATCAAAAAATCCCATAAATTAAAAAAAAAATATTAACTCTTTTGAAACATGTTCACTTTGCATATGTAATATCATGCGATAAATTTAGTGACATCATTCTCGTGGATCTAACTCGTTCCATTTACAAGAAAGGATACTTTGGGTAATACTTTTGTATTTGAACGCCAATAGTCATTTATCCGCTATAAGAATAACTTATTTCTCTGTCCATAACGCACAGCGAGATTTTGGCGACGAATTTAACGGAATGTCGCCAACTTGGCGACTTTTTTAATTGTTGCCAAATTAACGAAAATCTTCCCAAATGGATAAAAATGACTCTAAATCAATGAAAATGACGACTCATTGACTAAAATTCAATATCTTAGAAATAATAAAGTATCTACTATAAAAATAACCTTTTTTTTACTGTAAAAGTAGTAAATTAATTGCATTATATAAGGAAAGTCATGTGCTGCCTACATCAGGCTTTTTATTATATTGGACGATACATGTAAAATCAGTACATTTACCGTAACTGAATGCATGTATATAATTTCAACCTAAAGCTGCACTTACAGTAAGTAAACTCTACTTACAGTAAGTAAACTCTACTTACAGTAAGTAAACTGCAATTAAGTTACTTAACTGCGCTACAGTAAATAAACTGCCCTTACAGTTAGTAAACTGCACTTACAGAAAGAACACTGCACTTTGAGTAAGTAAAGGTATTATGTGCTGCATACATCAGGTTTTTTATTATATTGGACGATACATGTAAAATTAGTACATTTACCGTAACTGAATGCATGTATATAATTTCAGCCTAAAGCTGCACTTACAGTAAGTAAACTCTACTTACAGTAAGTAAACTCTACTTACAGTAAGTCAACTGCAATTAAGTTACTTAACTGCGCTACAGTAAATAAACTGCCCTTACAGTTAGTAAACTGCACTTACAGAAAGAACACTGCACTTTGAGTAAGTAAAGGTATTATGTGCTGCCTACATCAGGTTTTTTATTATATTGGACGATACATGTAAAATTAGTACATTTACCGTAACTGAATGCATGTATATAATTTCAGCCTAAAGCTGCACTTACAGTAAGTAAACTCTACTTACAGTAAGTAAACTCTACTTACAGTAAGTCAACTGCAATTAAGTTACTTAACTGCGCTACAGTAAATAAACTGCCCTTACAGTTAGTAAACTGCACTTACAGAAAGAACACTGCACTTTGAGTAAGTAAAGGTATTATGTGCTGCCTACATCAGGTTTTTTATTATATTGGACGATACATGTAAAATTAGTACATTTACCGTAACTGAATGCATGTATATAATTTCAGCCTAAAGCTGCACTTACAGTAAGTAAACTCTACTTACCGTAAGTAAACTGCACTTAAGTTACTTAACTGCGCTACAGTAAATAAACTGCCCTTACAGTTAGTAAACTGCACTTACAGAAAGAACCCTGCACTTAGAGTACGTAAAGGTATTCATACTATGCACTGCACCTGTCTGAAATCTCAAAGAAAATTAAGCTTCAACTGCTTAATGATACAACAATCAAATTCCTCGATTCGTAGTCTTCACTTTATAAGCTTTTCAAATTTCCAAGTTCACACTATCAAAGTTTTAATAAAGACTTTCTTTGGCATGGATTGCATCGAGAATCGCACTTGGTGGACCCGCGTTTCATTTTCGATTCTACGCAAAACTATTCCCTTGTCTACGACGAGTATGGACACGCTAAATCAGTAGGTACGAAAATTCATCCGATAGGTAGGTGGTGCGTAAGTGAAGAATGGTACGGTCCCTATGGTTTCTTCCCCTATTGGTTTCCAGACTAATTTAGATAGGACTTTCCCGGTCGTCCAAACTGACACTTTATACCAGCAGGTAGGTAGGATGGTCTGAGAAGAAATAAATACCTTATTTAGTGAGGTGCTGTATCGATGAGAATTAAATTGCTGAAAACCGAATATTTTCAGGTAACAGACATTTTATACTGACTTTTATTCATTATTTATTGGGTGGACAAGTTATTCCACCACATCATTTTATGCACATTAGTTTTCTTAGAGATATTCCTGATGTAAGATTGAAGAACAGTCATAAGAAGTGAGCACTTAAAACCTGTTAAGAATAACATAGTGCATTGCTTTAAAAATAATGTGTAAGATACACGATCGGGTGCATTTTGTTTTCAGACACTTTAACTATAACTTCACCTATAGCAGCCGAAAGTGAACCATTTTACCGTCATACAACACAGCTCTTTCGCAAAACAGGGGGTGGCTCACATTGCACTTTTTAGCCATCCATTTTAGACCGCAAACTGGTGGAGGTGAGAACTAACTACTGGGACCTCCGTTAGGTTCTATGTCGATAACAATACGTGTGTAAAGTTGCGGGCTTCTATACAGGGTGTCCCAAAAAGAATGAAATGCGCTTTAATTCTTTACCTGCTGGAGATAACTGGGCAATGGAAATTGCAAAAATGTTGAAAGTAAGGTAGGAAATAAGACTACATTAATGAAATAGCCCTCCCATTAATTTTCAAAAAGCTACACTTTTTTAAATTTTTATACGACCCCCTTCAACAAATTTGGTCAATGAGAAAATTTTTAGCATTAATGTAACAAGATCATTAAAAAAAACCAAATATCTGTATCTTTAAAATTCCGCGAGTTATATTTAATTGAAAATTGAACATTGTGAATGGGGACCATATATCAAATTAGAAATGTGAATTTGTGACATACTTGTATTACAAAAAAAGATAAAACTGGATGATAATACAATAGGATTCCCAACCGCGTAGTGAATACCACTGCTTTATATGATCTCTGTCTGCGTAAAGCTTTATTGAGATGCATTTATGAAAAAATTTTTTGACACATATTAATGTATTTTTGATCTAAGCAATTTCCATTGTCAATTTGTTTATGATCACTATTTTCACTGATGAAACAGTCTTTCACGTGGTACGGAAAAATGGCATAAGTGAGATTTTTTCATTTATCATCATTCAGTTGATTTTAAAGATACAGATATGCGTTTTTTATGATCTTGTTGCATTAAAAATAAAAATTTTCTGTTTGACCAAATATGTTTAAGGAGTTCGTATAAAAATTTAAAAAGTGTAACTTTTTGAAAACTAATGGGAGGACTATTTCATTAACGTAATCATATTTCCTACCTTTCTTTCAAATTTTTTGCAATTTACATTGCCCGCTTATCTCCAACAGGTAAAGTATTAAAGCGCGTTTCAATATTTTTGGGACACCCTGTATAAGTAAGGGGTCGTTTCTGGAGGGTCTAGATAGTCTTCTCGACTACACCTTTTGACCCGCTTCTAGAGGAAAAATATTAAAATTCCAGCTCCGTTATGTTCTGTCCCTTGGCCAATAATGTAAGTGTGCAAACATTTAGCCACTTAGATCGCATGAAGAGATAGAGCTACCTGAAGGTTTAAAATACTTTTAGAACCCATTCCTTCCACTTCCTACTTCTCCTAGGGAGAATTAAAAATGCAGATAGTTAGCTTCTGTCAAATGGTCAACACTGTAAGTGGGCAAAGATCTAGCCACCAAATCACACGTGAAGATAGGGCTTCTGGAAGGTTTAGAATACTTTTTGATCAACCTCCCCTACATTTCCTACTCCCCCTAGAGAGAAATTGAAAATCCGGCTTGCTAAAGTTAAGCCCTCTAGGTCGGTCATTGAGGCCTAAAAATGCACAAATACGTTCGACTGTTATTATGTAAATGCAAGGATAGTAACACTGCTGCTTAAATCCTGTTTTTTAAATATCTGAAATTAACTTCATTAGAATTTTTATAACTGTCCATAAAGTAATGTTTAAAACAAAAAGAAGGAATTTTATTCTAGAAAATGTATCTGTTTATCTTAAGTTATTTTTATTCCTTTTACTTGTCCTAGATTGTACCAAAACGATAATTGCACCCCAGAAATAATATGACAAATATGGTAAATATGATACTTATGTGCTACATAAAAATATGCTATTCATTTAGCCAATGCAAACATGATAGAATCTCTTTTGTGGGATCGTTTCCTAAGTTCATCGATCAGAATATAAAAGCATTCACCCTAACCACAAAGACACATTTTATTTACAAAGGATATTTTAGGAGCAAAAGCCTTTCAGCTGGCTTGGTTATATATAATTTTTCTTTTAAAAATATCCATCATATTGTGAGAGACAAGTAATGTTAAAAAAAGGTTAAAGGAAAATTTGATGTGATCTTTAGTTGCATATTTACAGATTTTTGGGTCTATTAAATATAAGGCACACAAAAAAATTCTGATGTGGGTAGCACATGACTTTCCTTATAAAATGCAATGAATTTACTACTTTTACAGCCAAAAAATAGGTTATTCTTATAGTAGATACTTCTATTCTTTCCAAGATATTGAATTTTAGTCAATTAGTCGTCATTTTCATGGATTTAATGTCATTTTTATCCATTTGGAGAGTTTATCGTTAATTTAGCAACATTTAAAAATGTCGCTAAGTTGGCAACGTTCCACCAAATTCGTCGCCAAAATCTCGCCAAGCATTATGGACAGAGAAATAAGTTATTCTTACAACAGATAAATGACTATTGGCGTTCAAATACAAAAGTATTACTCAAAGTATCTTTTTTCATAAATGGAACGAGCTAGATCCACGAGAATGATGTTACTACATTTATCGCATGGTGTTACATATGAAAAATGAACATGTTTATCAATAGGAAATATTTCTTTTTATTTCATATGACTTTTTGATAATTTTTTTAAAAATGTTCAATATCTTGTGAACGGCTCATGCTAGCATTCTAAAATTTATGCCAATCGTTTTCTAACGAAAAATTACATAAGAAATGTCTATTTGCGTAACTTTATAAGAGGTTTTGATTTTTTTGACGATTTTTTCAAAATTTCACTCGAAAATTTAGGGGGGTTCTGAACATTCGATTGCGTATAATAACATCAGGATTCCAGTGTTTACGGATAGTAATCTTTGTACCAAATTTCGTTCTAATCAGTCCATTCGTTCGTCAGTTATCACACAGACATCACTTCAAAAATGTCCAATTCGTGATCAGGGATGCCTGAAACGTGCTCTCCCGTCGAAAACTCGAATTCGAATTTTCGACCACGTCACAATACTTTCCTTATACAGGACATTATTGTATATAAGGAAAGTAATAAATCACTTTAGCCAACATTTTGAATAAAAGTTATGAGTATTAAAAAAGAGCGAAGATTAGCAATAAAAATTTTTCAATAAAAATTTTTCAAAAAACTTTCAATAAAAATCTCAAATTTTAAAATTTTTGTTAGTGTTGTTTTTATAAAATTGTGAGTATTAGAAAATATTTATAAAATTCTGAAGTTAAGAAAAAATTCATAAAAATTGTGAATTATTTCATTATTTTATAATAATCGCAAATGATAGAATTTGAAATTAAAATCAACGGATTTTAACTACTTTTTATTGAAATAGCGAATTTTAGAAACATTGAATAAAAATCGTTGATTGTAAAATGTTTTTATAGAACTCGCAAAATTTAGTAATTTTTCATGTAAATACATATTTTAGAAATTCTAATAAAAACTCTTTAGAAATTTTAGAAATCGCGAATTTTAGAAAAATTTCTTAACATTGTAACATTTTGAAGAAGTTTATAAAATTTTTGAATTATTTCATTTTATAAATAAATATCCCGAAAACTTTTTAAGTAAAATCACAATTGTTAGCAATTTTTTTATTAAAATAACGAACGTTATCAATTTTGCATTATAGAAATGCTTATTGTAACAATTTTTCTTTCGTAAAAATCGAAAAATTTTGGAATTTTTCATAAAAAAAATTATTTTTTTACTCATTGCCTAAAATGTTGCTTTTAGTTGTACATCGAAGAGAAAATCGCTCTGAGGTATGTTGGAGATTTAACCAAACTATTTCTACATTTCTACACAGAATTTCGTAGTTGTGATACTTAGATTTCAACAGACAAACAGAAAATCTGAAGTTATCTTTTATTATTTTATAATAAATTTTCAGATTTTATAAAATAAATTGTTAAAAAAACTAAGGGCCCCTTCCTTAATAAACTTCTCTGAAAAACATCTAATAGACCTCTAATGTTTGCAATTAAAATTATTCTGCTACTAAAGTTCATTTTCTAGATTTATTGTCACAAAAACTGACAGCATATTAAAAAATCTGATGTGGGCAGCACATGACTTTCCTTATATAATGCAATGAATTTATTACTTTTACAGTTAAAAAATATTATTCTTAGAGTAGATACTTATATTCTTTCCAAAATATTGAATTTTCTTCAATTAGTGGTCATTTCCATTGAAATAGCGTCATTTTTATCCATCTGGCGTTTCGTTAATTCGGCAACATTTAAAATGTCGCTAAGTTGGCGACATATCGCCAAATTCGTCGCCAAAACCTCGTCAAGCGTTATTAACGGAGAAATACGTTATTCTTACAGCAGATAAATGACTATTGGCTTTTAAATACAAAAGTATTACAGGAAGTATCTTTTCTCATGAATGGAATGAGTTAGATCCTCGAGAATGATATCACCAAATTTATCGCATGATATTGCATATGGAAAGTGAACAGGTTTCTTAAGAGTTAATATTTTTTTTTTATTTTACTTGATTTGTTGATAAATTTATTTGAAAAATGCGCAATATCTCGAGAAAGGTTACTAATAGCGTTCTACAGTTTGTGTCAATCGTTTTCTAAGAAAAAATTACATAAGCAATGTCCATTTGCGTAACTTTATTACAGGTTTGTTTTTCTGATGATTTTTCCAGAATTCCACTCGAAAATTTAAGGGGATTCTGAACATTCGAATGTGTTTAAAAACAATAGGCTGTCAGTACTCACGGATTGTGATTTTTGTACCAAATTTCATTCTAATCGCTTTATTCGTTCGCGCAAGATATCGTCTCCACAGACTCACACATACAGACACACACACACACACACACACGCACACAGACATCACTTCAAAAACGGTCGATTCGTGATCTGGTGCTTGAAAGTGCTCTCCCTTCGAAAACTCGAATTCGAATTTTCGACCCCGTCACAATACTTTCCTTCGGCCCCGTCACAATACTTTCCTTACCCCGTCACAATACTTTCCTTCGGCCGTCCAAATAGATGCTCCAAGTCCTCGGACGAGTCGGACGGTCTGGGTCTTCAACAATACTTTCCTTATACATTATGTATATAAGGAAAGTAAAAATAGTTTCTATTCAGGTTTTTTTTTTTTTTTTTTTTTTTTAAACTCGAGAATCAAATTTCTGTTCCCATAACGTAATTTTCCCTTTATGTATAAGACGCATTACAAGGCATGCATTGTAAGGCATGCATTATGAGGAAAGTTAAAATAGAATTCATTACATAAAAACCTATATCATTAATAACAAGCAATGCAAACTTAGTAAAATCCCTTTTGTAAGTCATTTAGCTAAGTCTATCGATCATGTCATAAAATCATTCACCGTAGCTACCACTAAATATAAATCTTATTTACTAACGGTATTTTTGGATCATAAACCTTTTAGAATCGGTTAAGGATATGCTATATATTTTTATCTTGAAGTATTATCCATCATGCGGAAAAAAAGGTAATTCTAAGAAGATTTAAGGGAAAATAATGAAAAAGAAATAATGAAAGTATTAGATATGATATTCAATAGGATATTGCCATTTTTTTATCTGGCATAATAAGATAATATGTTTCTATCTCTGTATGTGTGTGTGTCGTGGAAAATTTAAGTTTCGGACAGTCACGAAATTCTGTACTAGGTTGGCTGAGCTCCGAGTACAACACACCTCGACGAGATTTTAAGAAAGTGTGAATTGGTTTTTTAGTGGTTTTTTATGTTTAGGCAGGATTTTGACTAATTTTCATACAAATCGGTTCTTCAGCGATCAAAAATATTATCACAGAGTTTCCATCATGACACCATCAATATTGAAGAACGTTCTTTCCAACGATGTTTGAACCACATCCACAGAAAGAAACATCGAAAATATTTCTTTCAAAACATCGGATATAGGTATTTCTTAGGTTATCTAATACTTATTTCGCCGCATCCCAAAAACCAAGATTAGAGCAATTCTAAAGTTTATCTTTGCATTCTAATATATATATTTTAATTAATACACTATTTTATGTTTTGTGATTTTTTAAGCAAACACATAAAAATTGCTAAGGCATTGCCGTTAATGGTACGCAGTCGAGTGTTTTATACGGTGGAGTTTTCTGTGCATATACGATTTAAACCTCTCTCTCCTAGAGAAAGGATATCATTCTGTTTCTTTTATTTATTTTTTAATTCAATTTTATTTCACTTTATTTTATTTAGTTATTCATTTACTTGCTCTCTATTTTAAATGCTCAACTTATTCATAAAACAAAAAAACCTGATGTGAGCAGCACATGACTTTCCTTATATAATGCAATGAATTTACTACTTTTACTATAAAAAATAGGTTTTCTTATAGAAGATATTATATTCTTATAGAAGATTTATATTCTTTCCAAGATATTGAATTGTCGTCAATTAGTCTCCATTTTCCATGTCGTCATCATCAATGAATCGTCATTGATTTGGCTTCATTTTTATCCATTTGGCGAGTTTTTCGTTAATTTAGCAACATTTAAAAAGTCGCCAAGTTGGCGACATTCCACAAAATTTGTCGCCAAAATCTCGTCAAGCGTTATGGACGAAGAAATAAGTTATTCTTACAGCAGATAAATGCCTATTGGAGTTCAAATACAAAAGTATTACTCAAAGTATCTTTTTTCATGAATGGAACGAGCTAGATCCACGAGAATGAAGTCACCAAATGTATCGCATGGTATTACACATGAAAAGTGAACATGTTTCTCAATAGGAAATATTTTTTTTATATGACTTTTTGATAATTTTTTTTTAAAAATGTGCAATATCTCGAGAACGGTTTATGTTAGCGTTCTAAAATTTATGTCAATCGTCTTCTAATGAAAAATTACATAAGTAATGTCTATTTGCGCAACTTTATTAGCGGTTTTGATTTCTTGACGATTTTTTCAAAATTTTGCTCAAAAATTTAGGGGTTCTGAACATTCGATTGCGTATAGAAACAGTAGGCTTCCAGTGTTTACAGATTGTGATTTTTGTACCAAATTTCGATCGAATCGGTCCATTCGTTCGTCAGTTATCGTCTCCACAGACTCACTGACACACACACACACACACACACACACACACACACACACACACACACACACACAGGCATCACTTCAAAAATGTTTGATTCGTGATCAGGGATGCTTGAAACGTGCTCTCCCGTCGAAAACTCGAATTCACATTTTCGAACCGGTCAAAATACTTTCCTTATACATTATGTATGTAAGGAAAGTAAAAATATAGTCTTAATGCAGTGTTCTTCACAATTCATTTTTACTCGTATTGCACCAATCATTTCAAACTGAATGATGACCAGAGTATGCACCCTTTGTAGAAATTTGTAGAAAATCGATTTAACTTGAGAAATGCTTGACCAATCTACAAAATTCGAGCAGTTTCCAATATTCATCATTGTTTAAACAAGGGTTAGAAAATATGTCACCTCTGTCATTATATCTGTCTCAGCTTCCGAATCAGCTAAAATTTTTATAAATAAAATTATAGGTGACGATACAAAGGTATTTTTAAAATTGTTCACCACTCTGCTTCTTAAAACAATAAATGCACAATGTAATGTACTTTCACTTCAAAATATTAAAACTAGTAATTCACAACTATGATTAAATGTGTTAGGTTTCACATTTAGTAACCGCTAGTCTTTGAGAACGCACAGACCGCGGGTGGAACGGCTAATTTAGTATATAAACTTTAATATGTGCAATTAAAAAAATGTAACTAATATATTTCTATTTAACCTAAATACATAAATTCTAAATTCTGTTCGAATTTTACCATAATTTCACTTCACCACTTTTGCCGCATCGCCCTTAAAACTTATCAAGAAATTTCTGGTAATTAAACGAACTAGCAGCATTTACTTATATTTCCGCTAATGAATAAGCTCCTTAATCGAGTTATTATATATTTAGGATTGTTAAAGTTTATTTCGTGACTAGTCAAATAAAAGTTCACCCTCCTAATAAAAGTTTCTAATTTTACTCCATGGATCTTTACGAAATGCAATTATAACTGCATGAAACTGAATTTTAAAACGCATGTCACGTCAAACTCTCTAAAGATGCATCCTATAAGCTTAATAACTGCAGTTAAATTCATTTCGACGTATATCCATAACGCTTAAACCTGAGTGGCAGTTTTCATTAATTTTGCGGACACGCGAGATGCTGGTTAAAACGGTCATTTACTATTCTGAAGCGCATAGCATTCGCTGATTAAAATGAATAATTAATCATCAGAGCCCGGCATTGAACTGGGTATTAAATTTATTTCTGTAAAGTAATTATGATTCGTGTGTAAAAGCAGTTTAGATAAGTTTAAATTAATTGTTACAAGTTATTTTGCTGAGTGGCCAAATTATTATTTTGCTAAATAGTGCTATGGATAACTAAAATACCTTCGCAGTATATTATCTGTACCCCAGGGTAAAACCGGATTATAGGCGACTATTGTTATTATTTATAAAGGTCCCGGTCGGTTGTACTTGGCGACAAATTCAGTCACCTAGGCGAAAATTTAGGAAACTATCGCGAACATAGCGACTTCTTTAAACTACCTCTTGAAGACTGGCTAAGGACTTCAAGAATTACCTGCTGTTCCAAAAATTCCACATAAGGGGGAGGGGGTTCGGCGGCGTTCGGAGCTCTGACCTGTTGGGTGGACGTTCTGCCTTCTTTGTCAGGTGTCCCTTCTGGAAGGGCTCCTGATTACCAGTTTCGGTGCAGATATCATATCTATGTGTTCCGTGGGTGGTTCGTTTGCCTGCTTTGCGTTAAGAAAATGTTCTTCTACCCGGCCGCACAAGTAGTTGCCTTAAGCCACTGGGGATGTGGTGCTGTTTGGGTCACGGACAGAGGGTTTATAAGCTGCTCATAGTTCATATGAAGTTGTTGAAGCTAGAAAAAGGAAATTCGGCATACGTAAATATTCTGAGTAAAATACTATGTTTTGTTAATGAGTTGGGCATTTAATTGCTGGATTGTTATGCTTAACAATTATGATGTTTATATTGTTCGTATTTGCGATTATTGCTGTTTCAAATTGAAACGTCAATCCTGGGATTTAGACTTATCCTTGTGTTCTGAGAACATACCCATCATTCCCAAATATACTCTGCGGTAATGGCTATCCACGCAGATATTGCTGACGTTATATTGCTGAATCGGTATTAAGGAAATATGAAGGCATTCAAAAAAGTTTAACGGCGTGCATGGCTCAAGAACAAATTCCATTATCAAATTTACCAAATCTCATTCAAAACGCTCCATTCATTTATGAAGTATCAACTCCACAGACTCATGGATACACACACATACTTACACATGCATAATTACACACATGCACATACTTACACACATATGCACACACTTACACACATATGCACACACTTACACACATATACACATACTTACACACATATGTACATACTTACACACACACACACACATACACACATGCACACATACGCACTGGGAGAGAGAGAGAGAGACATCACCTCAAGAGCGATAGATTCGAATTCAGGAATGCTTGAAACTTGCTCTTCTGTTGAAAACGAACTTTGGACCCCGTCACAATGTTTTTCACTCATATTATGTATACAGGGAAATTATTATATTTCATACTATGAAAGTAGTATATTCATTTCATTATACAGAGAAAGTCATGTGCAGTCCACATCAGATTTTTTATTATATGAAAATCATTTTAGTATACTGTACAGAACCTTACAGATCCAACCGGGAATTGAACCCTGGATCTTCGAACTGGCCAACCGGCCCTCTACCGTTGAGCTACTGGGTCGGAATTGCCAGCTCTTATTGTCGAAGTGGACTCTGCATTTTCCACCTTCTACTGCCAGGTAATGCCAAATTAACGTGTAACTGACAATCTGACTGACCACCACCAGCTATTTCTACCTTTACTATTTTTAGTCAGGTTATAGTATCCTGCGTGGCCGTCGATCTCTCGATTTGAAATCGATGTCTCATATCTTAGAGTCCACTGAATCGGTGTTATTCGCAATAGGGTCACTTTCAGACCTCTGGAATCTTTCTAATAAAGTGACCTAAACTTATGAGAAGATTCTGCTCTCAATGAATTTTGATCAATGAATCCCTTTATTTCATTCTTATTAACTTATATGAACTTATTGTGTTCCCTCCATATTTTCAGTTTAAAAGAAAAAGTATGTTAACTGTTCTTATTTTCTCGGTTCTTTCTTTCTCTTTTGACCCTTTTTATTTGTATTTTTTAATATTTTGTATATTTTCTAAATTTTATTCTAAATTTCTGTTATTGTTTTTCATGTGCCTAATTTTTTCCTTTCCATATATTTTCTTTTTATATATTTTCTGAATTTTACTTTCAAAATTTTATAATTTTCTTTAATTTTAATCTATTTCTACTTTCCTTATATACATAATGTATAAGGAAAGTATTGTGACGGGGTCGAAAATTCGAAATCGAGTTTTCGACGGGAGAGCACGTTTCAAGCATCCATGATCACGAATCAAACATTTCTGAAGTGATGTCTGTGTGTGTGTGTGTGTGTGTGTGTGTCAGTGAGTCTGTGGAGACGATAACTGACGAACGAATGGACCGATTCGAACCAAATTTGGTACAAAAATCTGTAAACACTGGAAGCCTATTGCTTTTATACGTAATCGAATGTTCAGAAACCCCTAAATTTTCGAATAAAATTTTGAAAAAATCGTCAAAAAATCAAAACCACTAATAAAGTTACGCAAGTAGACATTTCTTACGTAATTTTTCATTAGAAAACGATTGACATAAATTTTAGAACGCTAACATGAACCGTTCTCTAGATATTGCACATTTTTCAAAGAAATTATTAAAAAGTCATATAAAATGAAAAAAAAAATATTTTCTATAGAGAAACATGTTCACTTTTCATATGTAATACCATGCGATAAATTGGGTGACATAATTCTCGTGGATCTAGCTCGTACCATTCATGAAAAAAGATACTTTGAGTAATACTTTTGTATTTGAACGCCAATAGTCATTTATCTGCTGAAAGAACAACTTATTTCTTCGTCCATAACGCTTGGCGAGATTTTGGCGACGAATTTGGCGGAATGTCGCCAACTTGGCGACTTTTTGAAATGTTGCCTAATTAACGAAAATCTCGCCAAATGGATAAAAATGACGCTAAATCAATGAAAATGACGACTAATTGTCGAAAATTCAATATCTTGGAAAGAATATTAGTATCTACTATAAGAAAAACCTTTTTTCTTACTGTAAAAGTAGTAAATTCATTACATTATATAAGGAAAGTCATGTGTTGCCTACATCAGATTTTTTATTATGTTACTAGCCGCCTTTGGCGACCAGCCTGTTCGCAACCCTTGAAAATGCTGATCGTGGCAAATTCCAACCGTGGCAAACTCGTTGGCGCGACCGACCAGAAAGGTGTAAGGTAACTGGTTGGACGGCCAGGATGTGCCACCCAATTTAGACCGGAACCCAGTGGGGGAGGCATCCACAGGGAACGTACCCTCCTTCCCCTACCACCAACCTCTCGGAAAAACATACGGACCCATATGTTTAACGTGATCGGACTCCGTGTCAGTGGCGGAAATCGAACCCGGGCCTACCGCGTGCAATTCCCGCGCGCTAACCACTGGGCTACTTCGCCCTCCGCGACAATCTCCATAACTTTCTTTTTATTCACCCAATTTAGACCGTACCCTCCTTCCCCTACCACCAACCTCTCGGAATGACTCACGAACCCAAATGTTTAACGTGATCGTACTCCGCGTGAACGTGGCGTAAGTTTTGGCAGTGGCGGGAATCGAACCCGGGCCTACTGAGTGCAATTCCCGCGCGCTAACCACTGGGCTGCCGCGCCCTCCGCGACAATCTCCATAACTTTCTATATATTCACCCAATTTAGACGGGAACCCAGTGGGGGAGGCATCCACAGGGGCCGTATCCTCCTTCCCCTACCACCAACCTCTCGGAAGGACTTACGGACCCACATATTTAACGTGATCGTATTCCACATATTTAACGTGATCGTAAACACGGCGGCAGTTTTGGCAGTGGCGGGAATCGAAACCGGGCCTACCGCTAACTTCCCACGCGCTAATTTGCAATTTAAAATGACCATATGCTTAATTCCATCATCATCATTCCATTGTTTCATCATTTAAAATATCCATAAAATTAAAATATCCATTTAAAAAATCCATATCGTTCCATCATTTAAAATATAAATATAATAATTTATATGGAGTAAAGGAGCTCTATTCAGAACCGTGACGTCACCTCCACCTTGACGTCCCCACCCACCACTTGCCCTTCTTCTGCGGGGGAGAAACGCCGGTTAAGAAGCGGCACGGCGAGCGGAACGCCGAGAAATTGAAATTTGTGATAAGGCTTTCACACCTCTGTGTTAAAATTGTATATTAAAGTATTGTTTTATTTCTGTGTGATTGAAAGTGTCGATTTCGAAATATAGATGTCTTTTCTACATGTTTTCAATTACATTGACTTTTAAGGGAAGTGAACTCTAAAATCGCAAAAGTGTTTATGTTCCAGAAAAATAGTAATAGTTTTGTATTTTCGCTTCTCAGTCGCTAGTTGGGAACTTGCAGGTTTTGCGCACGCGCGCGTTTGAAAAAGGATTTTGGAAGCAGTGTGGAAGGAGTCGTGGAGAAATGTAGACGTGTGTGTTTGATTCGCGTATGATCGCGAATTTTAAGAAAAGGTGGATTAATTTTGAAAGTGGAAGGATGTGATTAAAATATGTAACATAGTTCGACAAGTTGTGCGTAGAGTCGTTTGGCTCGGTTCAGAGATGAGTCACTCGTGTTTTTAAATGAATCAGCCTGGTAGTAATGGAATAATGAGTCTTGTGAAAAGAGAAAATGGTTCTTTCACTGGTCGGCTTGAATCGCTAATAGGGCTAGAGGGAAAGCTCATTTTACAGCGATTTGTATTTGCCTGACTCCTCCTTGTGTCCTAAGGTACGAATCAACCAATCTCCGTAACCAACCAAGATGTCGAATTCCGCCAGCATGATGTTGTGTAGTCAAGTTTCCCGACCATTATGGATTTTGTTCTGCGCAAGAATCTCGATGAGTTTATGCCGAGAGTCCATCCTGATATCCTTTCCCATGGTACAGAATTGTAAATGTTATATTTAAAAGAGACGAGGTAAAGTTTTATATATATTTAGTCTTCCACCTAACGAATAGAGTGTTAATTGTCAAATCCTCGTGAGTATCGAGTCATTGATGATGTTATATGAAAATGTCGTATATGTTCAAAGTATACAAATGTCGTATATAAATGTCAAGTATAATGTGAGGAATATTGTGTTTATTTTATGTATCAGAAAATATGTGTATTCTCTTGGTTCCTCTTCCTCCAGGGGTGTTCTTAATGGTCACCCTACCGAGTGTAACTCTGAGTTATTGCGAGAAATGCTTGTACTCCACTGTTTTCGATCAACTGCCTTGTTATTTCATGTTTAATAAATGTGTTTGATTTCAAAACTTTGTCTTCTCTGTCGAGTATACCAAAACGTTCGCGACAGAATTGGTGCCGTTACTTTTCTCGGTGAGTGGGGAAGAGCTGAGAGAATTAAAATTTTTAAAAATTTTCTTAAGAATTGAAATTTTGAAGGTTAAAAATTACCGTTGTGCTAAAATGAGTGTTTTCTTAAGTAAACAGAGTTCCATGTTCTGTTTTCGGTATTCTCAAAAACGAGTGTTCTTGGAATTTGATATGTGCCATTTGATAAAAAAAATTGATTTGTTTGCATATTTATGTCATTTGATTTGATAAAAACTGGTTTTATTGTAAATACTGTTTAAGAACATTGCAATTGCATATTGTGTTAAACTATACGAGTATATTTGATTGTTATGCAAAATGGCTCCAATTACTAGAAACAAAAAAGTAAATGTCGGTAAGATGAGTAAAAATTCAAGTAAAAAATTAAATTCCTCCTTGAATTTGTCGCTTGATATTGCTACTGAGTCGGATACTGTTAATTCTAAAAGTAAAGTTAAAAATGTTAGCCACAAAGCTAAATCTAATGAGGAAAATATATCAGATAAATCGCCGGTATGTCTGAATTCTTCTTCTGGCACTTTGCCAAATCAAAACAGTGCTTCATCGGTAAATGATAACATGTTAAAATCATTCCATATTTTCACACCTAAGTTCGCACATCATATTCCAAAATTCTCGGGAAATTCAGAGCTTTCGTTGTCACAGTTTTTGGAAAAGTTAAATTTAGTAGCCACTCATGCAAACTGGAGTGAGTGTGACAAATTAGTTTGTTTGAGATTGAATTTAGAGGGGGAAGCAAATAGATTGATTGAAGAGAATCCAAAGCACAGAAATTGTAAAAATTTGCAGGAAATTATTCACATTTTGAAAGATCATTTTGAAGTGACCGAAAATGTTACTAAAAACATAATTTCACTCGTGAACTTTACACAGAGACCAAATGAGTCGGTTAAACAGTTTTCGATGAGAATCGAAGCTGTTTCATTTAAGGTTGTTCCGGAAGATGTAGATTCCGAAAGTGAGAATAAAATCAGGCAAACACTTTTAAAAACTTCATTTATTAATGGTTTATATCCGGAACTAAAAAGATTGGTGTTGTCACAAAACCCTAGAGATTTTTATTCGGCTAGAAAACTTGCAATTCTTGAGGAATCTATTTTAAATGAAAATAATGCTATGTACTTGACTAATCCGGTACTTACAAAAAAAGGTGTTCTCACACCAGAAAAATATGTTCTCACACCAGATCAAAGTGAAAGTATGTCAGATTTAAAAAGAAAAGTGTTAGAACAGGAAAGGGACATTGAATTTCTTAGGGGTAAAATAGAAAAATTTAAGTTTAATTCAGATAAAGTTAACGAAAAGCGTTCACCGCGTCCAAAGTGTGACAAATGTGGTAAATTAGGTCACGTTCAAGAACAGTGTTGGAAAAAGGTTTTTCAAAAAAGAGATGCGTACGGTATAAAATGTAGGAAAATTTATACCAGTCCTGGAACTAGGTATCACCAGGGTGAAAGACACAGAGGGCAAATGTCTGCAAATGAGTGGAAGTATAGAAAGCAAGGAACGCAAAATTATAAAAATAAGGAGTCATATAAATCTTTGCAAAATTCCAAAAATCATTCTTCTGGGAATCAGAGTAGATATCCCATGCACAATTATAATAATAGAAAAACTTTTGATAGGCAAACATCACATTTTGAGGAAAATAATATTTGTCATAATATTACAAATTCTTTGTCATCTTCTTCTATTATAAAAGGAAAATTAGTGAGCAGTGAAGTGTCAATATTGATTGATACGGGTAGTTCAATTAATTTAGTGTATGAGGAAGCTTTAAATACTGTACCCATTGCACATATGTTGCTAACATACAAACCAACAATTTTGCGTAGCTTTAGTTCACAAGATACTAAAGTTGAATGTTTAGCCACTATTTCACTAAATTTGGGAAAAGAAAGATTCCCTACCGAATTTTTTGTGTTAAAATCACCAGCTCCTATTTCATATAATGTAATCCTTGGTAACAAGTTTTTACATAAACATAATGCTATTATAGATTATAATCACTTCTGTTTTAAGTTTTCAAACTCTTCCATTCCTTTTGTTGGTTATCAATGTACGAATAATTTACTTTCGATTTCAAATCATGAACCGGCAAATGAGTCGGAAATTGCAGACTCAAACCTAAGTAGTGTCGCAAAGCGTATTGCTGTGCCTGACTCGCAGATGAGTAGTGGAAAAAATGTTCGTGTGGTAGAGGACTGTAAACCGAAAGAGTTCCATACGAATGCATGTGCCAAATGCAAAGCAGATCTAGCACCGGTAGTGAATGAGTCTCAGGTCATTCGGGAAGAGTATGTGAGCAGAAATTTTTCGGAAAATAATGTAGTGCCACATTTGGGTAGTGAAGAGGTACATATTAACGATTTGGAAAATGGAAGCAAATCTTTTAGAGATTTGGTAGTAAATGCACAGAATGTTACTTTGCATATGGGGGAAAAGCAAAATCATGTTAGAGGTGGTACTGAAGTTAACTTTGTCATTCAACACAAAAACAATCCATGTAATCAGCAATTGGTCCACGTTAATAGATTAACTCCTTTACCTCCTAGACGTAGTGAATTGATTTCTAGCACATATAATGATAACATTGATAATTCTTCAACTCAAGAAACAAGACAATTTAAAAGTAGATATTTTCTAAACCATCAAAATAGGGTTAAAACTCAAAATGTTCCTAATTCACACAAGTATGACTTGCGCCCAAGAGGCCAATTTATTCATTAAAGTTACTTGTCAATTAAGGCAATATATGTCAAGAGAGCAATTGGCTCAAAAGTAAAGTAAAATGTTTAGATTATGAAATTCTCACATTTTCAAAAAAAAAAAAAAAAAAAAAAAAAGACTGATATTGTTGTGAGATGGACAATTATGTTTCATAATATTATATTTTCAATTGTTTCACAAAATGTTTTGCAAAACTGTATGCTATGTTAAAATGGATCCGATATTTCTGAACTTCTGTGTAATTTGCTTTATGTGTCAGTCAGCTGAATGTTCTGTACTGCAAGTTCTGTGCCAGTGCAGCTTTCTGAATGTGAGTGCCATGTTAATCAGGTTGAAGTAGTGTTTTAAAATTCTAAATACTTAAATAATAATTTTTTTTGCTTTACTTTAATGATAAGCAGTAATGTTTTAAAGTAATTTTAAGATAATTAAGTACTTGATGGATTAGAGTTTTGGTAAGGATTTTTAAGGATAACTGATAATTTTTATCTCTGTTTTATTTTATGAATGTGTGAATGATTTTTTTTAATTTAAAGGTCTAGTAAATTTTAGAAATTTTTTTTTGTCATTTGGTGTTTGTTGACTTATTGGTTGGGGGTACCGCCACCTCTAGGTTTGCAACTTTCTAATGGACTTGTTTCTTGCCTGGGTGCCTGATCAACATTCTTGGTTTGAAAATTTGTCTCATTTTCTAAATTAGTAAATTTTTTAAATGTCCTTTAAAGTAATTTGTTGGCAAGGTTGGATAATAGTTAATAAATTGATTTCTGTGAAAAGTAAATTTATAGAATTTTAATTGTAAAATTTTTGAAAAAAGAAAACTTTTTGTTTAGTTAAACTTTTTGTGAGTTGAGTAAATTAAATTTTCATGTCTCTGTGGTACTCACCAGAAAATGTATTAGTGTTTAAATTTTAAAAGGGGCAATTTCATCATTTGTGTCTTGTTAATTTGGTGTTGTCTTGTAAAGGTCTATGCTTGTATTGAGACTTATTTTTTTTTGACTCACGAGTCAAACTTTAGGCCACTCTTGGATTTTGGTTATTATGCTGGTCATGATCTTGTTTGTTTTTGTTTTTTTTCTTTGGTGTACATGTACATCGCTCAAAATTTACACTAAATTCCTCTCAATGGAACATATGTCATTGGGAACTTAATGCAGGTATTTTCCTAGTATTGTGCGGAAAAATTCCCCGCTTTGCAGGAAATTTTTCTCCCGGGCCCCGAAGGAGTGTGATAAGGCTTTCACACCTCTGTGTTAAAATTGTATATTAAAGTATTGTTTTATTTCTGTGTGATTGAAAGTGTCGATTTCGAAATATAGATGTCTTTTCTACATGTTTTCAATTACATTGACTTTTAAGGGAAGTGAACTCTAAAATCGCAAAAGTGTTTATGTTCCAGAAAAATAGTAATAGTTTTGTATTTTCGCTTCTCAGTCGCTAGTTGGGAACTTGCAGGTTTTGCGCACGCGCGCGTTTGAAAAAGGATTTTGGAAGCAGTGTGGAAGGAGTCGTGGAGAAATGTAGACGTGTGTGTTTGATTCGCGTATGATCGCGAATTTTAAGAAAAGGTGGATTAATTTTGAAAGTGGAAGGATGTGATTAAAATATGTAACATAGTTCGACAAGTTGTGCGTAGAGTCGTTTGGCTCGGTTCAGAGATGAGTCACTCGTGTTTTTAAATGAATCAGCCTGGTAGTAATGGAATAATGAGTCTTGTGAAAAGAGAAAATGGTTCTTTCACTGGTCGGCTTGAATCGCTAATAGGGCTAGAGGGAAAGCTCATTTTACAGCGATTTGTATTTGCCTGACTCCTCCTTGTGTCCTAAGGTACGAATCAACCAATCTCCGTAACCAACCAAGATGTCGAATTCCGCCAGCATGATGTTGTGTAGTCAAGTTTCCCGACCATTATGGATTTTGTTCTGCGCAAGAATCTCGATGAGTTTATGCCGAGAGTCCATCCTGATATCCTTTCCCATGGTACAGAATTGTAAATGTTATATTTAAAAGAGACGAGGTAAAGTTTTATATATATTTAGTCTTCCACCTAACGAATAGAGTGTTAATTGTCAAATCCTCGTGAGTATCGAGTCATTGATGATGTTATATGAAAATGTCGTATATGTTCAAAGTATACAAATGTCGTATATAAATGTCAAGTATAATGTGAGGAATATTGTGTTTATTTTATGTATCAGAAAATATGTGTATTCTCTTGGTTCCTCTTCCTCCAGGGGTGTTCTTAATGGTCACCCTACCGAGTGTAACTCTGAGTTATTGCGAGAAATGCTTGTACTCCACTGTTTTCGATCAACTGCCTTGTTATTTCATGTTTAATAAATGTGTTTGATTTCAAAACTTTGTCTTCTCTGTCGAGTATACCAAAACGTTCGCGACAGAATTGGTGCCGTTACTTTTCTCGGTGAGTGGGGAAGAGCTGAGAGAATTAAAATTTTTAAAAATTTTCTTAAGAATTGAAATTTTGAAGGTTAAAAATTACCGTTGTGCTAAAATGAGTGTTTTCTTAAGTAAACAGAGTTCCATGTTCTGTTTTCGGTATTCTCAAAAACGAGTGTTCTTGGAATTTGATATGTGCCATTTGATAAAAAAAATTGATTTGTTTGCATATTTATGTCATTTGATTTGATAAAAACTGGTTTTATTGTAAATACTGTTTAAGAACATTGCAATTGCATATTGTGTTAAACTATACGAGTATATTTGATTGTTATGCAAAATGGCTCCAATTACTAGAAACAAAAAAGTAAATGTCGGTAAGATGAGTAAAAATTCAAGTAAAAAATTAAATTCCTCCTTGAATTTGTCGCTTGATATTGCTACTGAGTCGGATACTGTTAATTCTAAAAGTAAAGTTAAAAATGTTAGCCACAAAGCTAAATCTAATGAGGAAAATATATCAGATAAATCGCCGGTATGTCTGAATTCTTCTTCTGGCACTTTGCCAAATCAAAACAGTGCTTCATCGGTAAATGATAACATGTTAAAATCATTCCATATTTTCACACCTAAGTTCGCACATCATATTCCAAAATTCTCGGGAAATTCAGAGCTTTCGTTGTCACAGTTTTTGGAAAAGTTAAATTTAGTAGCCACTCATGCAAACTGGAGTGAGTGTGACAAATTAGTTTGTTTGAGATTGAATTTAGAGGGGGAAGCAAATAGATTGATTGAAGAGAATCCAAAGCACAGAAATTGTAAAAATTTGCAGGAAATTATTCACATTTTGAAAGATCATTTTGAAGTGACCGAAAATGTTACTAAAAACATAATTTCACTCGTGAACTTTACACAGAGACCAAATGAGTCGGTTAAACAGTTTTCGATGAGAATCGAAGCTGTTTCATTTAAGGTTGTTCCGGAAGATGTAGATTCCGAAAGTGAGAATAAAATCAGGCAAACACTTTTAAAAACTTCATTTATTAATGGTTTATATCCGGAACTAAAAAGATTGGTGTTGTCACAAAACCCTAGAGATTTTTATTCGGCTAGAAAACTTGCAATTCTTGAGGAATCTATTTTAAATGAAAATAATGCTATGTACTTGACTAATCCGGTACTTACAAAAAAAGGTGTTCTCACACCAGAAAAATATGTTCTCACACCAGATCAAAGTGAAAGTATGTCAGATTTAAAAAGAAAAGTGTTAGAACAGGAAAGGGACATTGAATTTCTTAGGGGTAAAATAGAAAAATTTAAGTTTAATTCAGATAAAGTTAACGAAAAGCGTTCACCGCGTCCAAAGTGTGACAAATGTGGTAAATTAGGTCACGTTCAAGAACAGTGTTGGAAAAAGGTTTTTCAAAAAAGAGATGCGTACGGTATAAAATGTAGGAAAATTTATACCAGTCCTGGAACTAGGTATCACCAGGGTGAAAGACACAGAGGGCAAATGTCTGCAAATGAGTGGAAGTATAGAAAGCAAGGAACGCAAAATTATAAAAATAAGGAGTCATATAAATCTTTGCAAAATTCCAAAAATCATTCTTCTGGGAATCAGAGTAGATATCCCATGCACAATTATAATAATAGAAAAACTTTTGATAGGCAAACATCACATTTTGAGGAAAATAATATTTGTCATAATATTACAAATTCTTTGTCATCTTCTTCTATTATAAAAGGAAAATTAGTGAGCAGTGAAGTGTCAATATTGATTGATACGGGTAGTTCAATTAATTTAGTGTATGAGGAAGCTTTAAATACTGTACCCATTGCACATATGTTGCTAACATACAAACCAACAATTTTGCGTAGCTTTAGTTCACAAGATACTAAAGTTGAATGTTTAGCCACTATTTCACTAAATTTGGGAAAAGAAAGATTCCCTACCGAATTTTTTGTGTTAAAATCACCAGCTCCTATTTCATATAATGTAATCCTTGGTAACAAGTTTTTACATAAACATAATGCTATTATAGATTATAATCACTTCTGTTTTAAGTTTTCAAACTCTTCCATTCCTTTTGTTGGTTATCAATGTACGAATAATTTACTTTCGATTTCAAATCATGAACCGGCAAATGAGTCGGAAATTGCAGACTCAAACCTAAGTAGTGTCGCAAAGCGTATTGCTGTGCCTGACTCGCAGATGAGTAGTGGAAAAAATGTTCGTGTGGTAGAGGACTGTAAACCGAAAGAGTTCCATACGAATGCATGTGCCAAATGCAAAGCAGATCTAGCACCGGTAGTGAATGAGTCTCAGGTCATTCGGGAAGAGTATGTGAGCAGAAATTTTTCGGAAAATAATGTAGTGCCACATTTGGGTAGTGAAGAGGTACATATTAACGATTTGGAAAATGGAAGCAAATCTTTTAGAGATTTGGTAGTAAATGCACAGAATGTTACTTTGCATATGGGGGAAAAGCAAAATCATGTTAGAGGTGGTACTGAAGTTAACTTTGTCATTCAACACAAAAACAATCCATGTAATCAGCAATTGGTCCACGTTAATAGATTAACTCCTTTACCTCCTAGACGTAGTGAATTGATTTCTAGCACATATAATGATAACATTGATAATTCTTCAACTCAAGAAACAAGACAATTTAAAAGTAGATATTTTCTAAACCATCAAAATAGGGTTAAAACTCAAAATGTTCCTAATTCACACAAGTATGACTTGCGCCCAAGAGGCCAATTTATTCATTAAAGTTACTTGTCAATTAAGGCAATATATGTCAAGAGAGCAATTGGCTCAAAAGTAAAGTAAAATGTTTAGATTATGAAATTCTCACATTTTCAAAAAAAAAAAAAAAAAAAAAAAAAGACTGATATTGTTGTGAGATGGACAATTATGTTTCATAATATTATATTTTCAATTGTTTCACAAAATGTTTTGCAAAACTGTATGCTATGTTAAAATGGATCCGATATTTCTGAACTTCTGTGTAATTTGCTTTATGTGTCAGTCAGCTGAATGTTCTGTACTGCAAGTTCTGTGCCAGTGCAGCTTTCTGAATGTGAGTGCCATGTTAATCAGGTTGAAGTAGTGTTTTAAAATTCTAAATACTTAAATAATAATTTTTTTTGCTTTACTTTAATGATAAGCAGTAATGTTTTAAAGTAATTTTAAGATAATTAAGTACTTGATGGATTAGAGTTTTGGTAAGGATTTTTAAGGATAACTGATAATTTTTATCTCTGTTTTATTTTATGAATGTGTGAATGATTTTTTTTAATTTAAAGGTCTAGTAAATTTTAGAAATTTTTTTTTGTCATTTGGTGTTTGTTGACTTATTGGTTGGGGGTACCGCCACCTCTAGGTTTGCAACTTTCTAATGGACTTGTTTCTTGCCTGGGTGCCTGATCAACATTCTTGGTTTGAAAATTTGTCTCATTTTCTAAATTAGTAAATTTTTTAAATGTCCTTTAAAGTAATTTGTTGGCAAGGTTGGATAATAGTTAATAAATTGATTTCTGTGAAAAGTAAATTTATAGAATTTTAATTGTAAAATTTTTGAAAAAAGAAAACTTTTTGTTTAGTTAAACTTTTTGTGAGTTGAGTAAATTAAATTTTCATGTCTCTGTGGTACTCACCAGAAAATGTATTAGTGTTTAAATTTTAAAAGGGGCAATTTCATCATTTGTGTCTTGTTAATTTGGTGTTGTCTTGTAAAGGTCTATGCTTGTATTGAGACTTATTTTTTTTTGACTCACGAGTCAAACTTTAGGCCACTCTTGGATTTTGGTTATTATGCTGGTCATGATCTTGTTTGTTTTTGTTTTTTTTCTTTGGTGTACATGTACATCGCTCAAAATTTACACTAAATTCCTCTCAATGGAACATATGTCATTGGGAACTTAATGCAGGTATTTTCCTAGTATTGTGCGGAAAAATTCCCCGCTTTGCAGGAAATTTTTCTCCCGGGCCCCGAAGGAGTGTGATAAGGCTTTCACACCTCTGTGTTAAAATTGTATATTAAAGTATTGTTTTATTTCTGTGTGATTGAAAGTGTCGATTTCGAAATATAGATGTCTTTTCTACATGTTTTCAATTACATTGACTTTTAAGGGAAGTGAACTCTAAAATCGCAAAAGTGTTTATGTTCCAGAAAAATAGTAATAGTTTTGTATTTTCGCTTCTCAGTCGCTAGTTGGGAACTTGCAGGTTTTGCGCACGCGCGCGTTTGAAAAAGGATTTTGGAAGCAGTGTGGAAGGAGTCGTGGAGAAATGTAGACGTGTGTGTTTGATTCGCGTATGATCGCGAATTTTAAGAAAAGGTGGATTAATTTTGAAAGTGGAAGGATGTGATTAAAATATGTAACATAGTTCGACAAGTTGTGCGTAGAGTCGTTTGGCTCGGTTCAGAGATGAGTCACTCGTGTTTTTAAATGAATCAGCCTGGTAGTAATGGAATAATGAGTCTTGTGAAAAGAGAAAATGGTTCTTTCACTGGTCGGCTTGAATCGCTAATAGGGCTAGAGGGAAAGCTCATTTTACAGCGATTTGTATTTGCCTGACTCCTCCTTGTGTCCTAAGGTACGAATCAACCAATCTCCGTAACCAACCAAGATGTCGAATTCCGCCAGCATGATGTTGTGTAGTCAAGTTTCCCGACCATTATGGATTTTGTTCTGCGCAAGAATCTCGATGAGTTTATGCCGAGAGTCCATCCTGATATCCTTTCCCATGGTACAGAATTGTAAATGTTATATTTAAAAGAGACGAGGTAAAGTTTTATATATATTTAGTCTTCCACCTAACGAATAGAGTGTTAATTGTCAAATCCTCGTGAGTATCGAGTCATTGATGATGTTATATGAAAATGTCGTATATGTTCAAAGTATACAAATGTCGTATATAAATGTCAAGTATAATGTGAGGAATATTGTGTTTATTTTATGTATCAGAAAATATGTGTATTCTCTTGGTTCCTCTTCCTCCAGGGGTGTTCTTAATGGTCACCCTACCGAGTGTAACTCTGAGTTATTGCGAGAAATGCTTGTACTCCACTGTTTTCGATCAACTGCCTTGTTATTTCATGTTTAATAAATGTGTTTGATTTCAAAACTTTGTCTTCTCTGTCGAGTATACCAAAACGTTCGCGACAAATTCGGAAACTTTTAAAATCCCGATCCTGTGGGCAATACGGAATATTTCCTGACCAGATTGGACTTGTAAGAATACCAGATGTTTGACCTTTCTAAAAATGTAAATTATTAGTCGAAATTATGAGTACTTTTTACTATGCGAGAATTTAAAAACCAAAAATACTTTTCTTGAGCAAAAAGTGACTTTTGTTTTAAAATCTTTAAAAAATATTAGAAATCGAAATTCAGATTTGAAGTTGATATATTTTTACTCGCAATTGTCAGCTCTTTCCGATGGTGTGATTTGTTTTTTCCTACGATGTCGGGATCGTGGGAAAAAAAGGGCAAAAATGGCAAAAAAACGGTCGAAATCGCATAAAACATTAAATAACAAAAAAAAATAATTAAGATTTTAAAAATCTGTTTTCACGTGTCCCCTTCCCTCCCCCCCGGGTCTCCGATTGCCAAATTTCGTAGCTCTCCGACGCGCGGTCGCGAAACGTATAGTGTATAAGACACACAGACACACAGACATTGCCTTTTATTATTTACTAGCCGCCTTTGGCGACCAGCCTGTTCGCTACCCTTGAAAATTCTGACCGTGGCAAACTCGTTGGCGCGACCTACCAGAAAGGTGTAAGGTAACTGCTTGGAAGGCCAGGAAGTGCCACACAATTTAGACCGGAACCCAATGGGGGAGGCATCCAAAGAGACCGTACCCTCCTTCCCCTACCACAAACCTCTCGGAAGGACTTGCAGTCCCACACGTTTAACGTGATCGTACTCCGCGTGAACACGGCTGCAGTTTTGGCAATGGCGGGAATCGAACCCGGGCCTACCGAGTGAAATTCCCGCGCGCTAACCACTGGGCTACCGTTCCATCCGCGACAATCTCCATAACTTTATTTTTATTCGGCAATTTTGGGAATCGAACCCGGGCCTACCAAGTGCAAATCCCGCGCACTAACCACTGGGGTACTTCACCCTCCGCGATATTCTTCATAACTTTCTTTTTATTCACCCAATTTAGACCGGAACCAAGTGGGAGAAGCATCCACAGGGACCGTACCCTTCTTCCCCTACCACCAACCTCTCGGAAGGACTTACAGACCCACATGTTTAACGTGATCGTACTCCGCGTAAACACGGCGGCAATTTTGGGAATCGAACCCGGGTCTACCGAGTGCAATTTCTGCGCGCTAACCATTGGGCTACTTTGCCCTACGCGACAATCTCCATAACTTTCTTTTTATTCATCCAATTTAGACCGTACCCTCCTTCCCCTACCACCAACTTCTCGGAAGGACTCACGGACCCACATGTTTAACGTGCTCGTACTCCGCGTAAACACGGCGGCAATTTTGGGAATCGAACCCGGGCCTGGTAACTGGTTGGACGGCCAGGATGTGCCACCCAATTTAGACCGGAATCCAGTGGGGGAGGCATCCACAGGGAACGTACCCTCCTTCCCCTACCACCAACCTCTCGGAAAAACATACGGACCCATATGTTTAACGTGATCGTACTCCATGTCAGTGGCGGAAATCGAACCCGGGCCTACCGCGTGCAATTCCCGCGCGCTAACCACTTGGCTACTTCGCCCTCCGCGACAATCTCCATAACTTTCTTTTTATTCACCCAATTTAGACCGTACCCTCCTTCCCCTACCACCAACCTCTCGGAAGGACTCACGAACCCACATGTTTAACGTGATCGTACTCTGCGTGAACGTGGCGTAAATTTTGGCAGTGGCGGGAATCGAACCCGGGCCTACTGAGTGCAATTCCCGCGCGCTAACCACTGGGCTGCCGCGCCCTCCGCGACAATCTCCATAACTTTCTACATATTCACCCAATTTAGACGGGAACCCAGTGGGGGAGGCATCCACAGGGGCCGTATCCTCCTTCCCCTACCACCAACCTCTCGGAAGGACTTACGGACCCACATATTTAACGTGATCGTATTCCACGTAAACACGGCGGCAGTTTTGGCAGTGGCGGGAATCGAACCCGGGCCTACCGCTAACTTCCCGCGCGCTAATTTGCAATTTAAAATGACCATATGCTTAATTCCATCATCCTCATTCCATTGTTTCATTGTTCCATCATTTAAAATATCCATAAAATTAAAATATCCAAAAGTTAAAATATACATTTAAAAAATCCAGATCGTCCCATCATTTAAAATAAATATAATAATTTATATAGAGCAAAGGCGCTCTATTCAGAACCGTGACGTCACCTCCACCTTGACGTCCCCACCCACCACCTTCCCTGCTTCAGCGGGGGAGAAACGAAGCGGTACGCCGAGCGGAACGCCGAGAAATATAAAATCATGACGTCTTTAAAATTGCGATCCTGAAGGCAATTTTCATTATTTCTGGACCAGATTAGACTTGTAAGAATGCCAGATATTTCAGCTTTCTAAAAATGTAAATTATTAGTCGAAATTATGAGTACTTTTTACTGTGCGAGAATTTAAAAACCAAAAATCGTTTTTTTGAGCCAAAAGTGACTTTTGTTTTAAAATCTTTAAAAAATATTAGAAATCGAAATGGAGATTTAACATTGATATATTTTTACTCGCAATTGTCTGCTCTTTCCGATGGTGTGAGTTGTTTTTTTCTACGACGTCTGGATCGTGGAGAAAAAAGGGCAAAAAGGGCAAAAAAAGGTCGAAATCGCATAAAACATTAAATAAATTAAAAAATAATTAGAATTTTGAAAATCGGTTTTCACGTGTCCCCTTCCCTCCCCCCCGGGTCTCCGATTGCCAAATTTCGTAACTCTCCGACGCGCGGTCGCGAAACGTATAGTGTATAAGACACACAGACACACACACAGACATGGCCTTTTATTATATAGAAGACTAGCCGCCTTTGGCGACCAGCCTGTTCGCAACCCTTGAAAATGCTGATCGTGGCAAATTCCAACCGTGGCACACTCGTTGGCGCGACCTACCAGAAAGGTGTAAGGTAACTGGTTGGACGGCCAGGATGTGCCACCTAATTTAGACCGGAACCCAGTGGGGGAGGCATCCACAGGGAACGTACCCTCCTTCCCCTACCACCAACCTCTCGGAAAAACATACGGACCCATATGTTTAACGTGATCGTACTCCGTGTCAGTGGCGGAAATCGAACCCGGGCCTACCGCGTGCAATTCCCGCGCGCTAACCATTGGGCTACTTCGCCCTCCGCGACAATCTCATAACTTTCTTTTTATTCACCCAATTTTGACCGTACCCTCCTTCCCCTACCACCAACCTCTCGGAAGGGCTCACGAACCCACATGTTTAACGTGATCGTACTCTGCGTGAACGTGGCGTAAGTTTTCGCAGTGGCGGGAATCGAACCCGGGCCTACTGAGTGCAATTCCCACGCGCTAACCACTGGGCTGCCGCGCCCTCCGCAACAATCTCCATAACTTTCTATATATACACCCAATTTAGACGGGAACCCAGTGGGGGAGGCATCCACAGGGGCCGTATCCTCCTGCCCCTACCACCAACCTCTCCGAAGGACTTACGGACCCACATATTTAACGTGATCGTATTCCACTTAAACACGGCGGCAGTTTTGGCAGTGGCGGGAATCGAACCCGGGCCTACCGCTAACTTCCCGCGCGCTAATTTGCAATTTAAAATGACCATATGCTTAATTCCATCATCCTCATTCCATTGTTTCATTGTTCCATCATTTAAAATATCCATAAAATTAAAATATCCATTTAAAATATCCAAAAGTTAAAATATGCATTTAAAAAATCCATATCGTTCCATCATTTAAAATATAAATATAATAATTTATATGGAGTAAAGGAGCTCTATTCAGAACCGTGACGTCACCTCCACCTTGACGTCCCCACCCACCACCTGCCCTTCTTCTGCGGGGGAGAAACGCCGGTTAAGAAGCGGAACGCCGAGCGGAACGCCGAGAAATTGAAATTCGGAAACTTTTAAAATCCCGATCCTGTGGGCAATACCGAATATTTCCTGACCAGATTGGACTTGTAAGAATGCCAGATGTTTGACCTTTCTAAAAATGTAAATTATTAGTCGAAATTATGAGTACTTTTTACTATGCGAGAATTTAAGAACCAAAAATCGTTTTTTTGAGCCAAAAGTGACTTTTGTTTTAAAATCTTTAAAAAATATTAGAAATCGAACTTCAGATTTCAAATTGATATATTTTTACTCGCAATTGTGTGCTCTTTCCGATGGTGTGATTTGTTTTTTTCTACGACGTCTGGATCGTGGAGAAAAAAGGGCAAAAAACGGTCGAAATCGCATAAAACATTAAATAAATAAAAAAAAATTAAAATTTTAAAAATCGGTTTTCACGTGTCCCCTTCCCTCCCCCCCAGGTCTCCGATTGCCAAATTTCGTAGCTCTCCGACGCGCGGTGGCGAAACGTATAGTGTATAAGACAGACACACAGACACACACACAGACAGACATTGCCTTTTATTATATAGAAGATTATACCTCACTCTAAATTTTATTTTTCAATGGTCTTTTTATCTATATTCGCAATGACCCTTTTCCTATTTTTGAAAAATGAAGGCACAAGTTCAAATATAATGTAAAACTGTCTGTTTAATCACAATATTTTTCATCAATTGTCATCTTTTTAGATCTAAATAAATGTTCGTTTGGCGGGATGGTAGACCTTGGGTGCCTCCTGAGTGCAGGAGGTATATTTTCCCGGCCGTGCAGCTAGCTACTCTAAACCCACTATATGAGTCGTACGGTCCGGGGTCTTCAGACCTACGGTATCTTTGCATTAACGTACAGAGTTACTTTGTTCTGGCGCCATTGTTAAGAACCTTGCTGTCCCAAACAGGAATCGAACCCTGGATCTTCGAACTGGCTAGCCGACGCTCTACCGTTGAGCTACTGGGACGAAATTTCCTGCTCGTATTGTCGAAATGAACTCTGCATTCTCCACCCTCTGATGTAAGATTGTATCAAATTGACTTGCAACCGACAACCTGACTGAACACCTCCTGCTATTTTTACTTTTACTATTTCTAGTCAAGTTAGTATCCTGCGTGGCAGTTGGTCTCTCGATTTGAAATCGATGCAGCATATCCCAGAATTCACTGAATCGGTGATAGTCGTACTATGGTCACTTTCAAACTATCGACATCTTTGCATTAACCTACAGAGTTACTGTGTTTAGGCGCCATTGTAAAGAACCTTGCTGTCCCAATCGGGAATCGAACCCTGAACCTTCGAACTGGGTAGTCGACGCTCTACCGTAGACCTACTGGGATAAAATTGCAAGCTCTTATTTTCTAAATGGACTCTATAAAATTGAAACCTTACTTTCTCTCTACAATGAGTTATACAAGTGCCTTACTATAATGGTATTTAACAAAGCGACTTTCTATCACCTCATCTTTCAAATTAACTGTTAATGCATGGAATAGGTATTGGATTCAAACAATGGTTGTCTGATGTTCGGAGTACGATAAATGTGTTTGACATCCACCTAATGATACTGACCAACAGCTAACTATTCCCAAACGACAGTTATACAGTGTTAATACTGATATTTATTATCAAAATGCTCATTTGAGTACTGTTGATTAAATAATATAGTATTGTGATGAAATATCTGAAACTATGTATTGGATCTGTAACATTAGGCTAAAATTTGATACATACATACACATTTGGGGACATATTTAAATAAATGTTTGAAATATTGGAAATGATTTAAAAAGTATTTGTCGTTCAAAAAGTCGAAAAACAACACCTTTATATACAACAATGTAAGGACGGGAAAAGTTCATCACACCACGTAATCTGTATAAAAAAATTGAAAAGCTGTCCCTTTGTATGTGTATTTGTCTCATTATCACGGGAGATTACGAATTGATCTTTGATTATGGCAAGTTTTCTTACATGGCAAGTTTTCTTAATGTTTCATGTATCTAGGACCAGGGGTTACCGATATTTTGATAATCAAACTTTGATGATCATTTAAACTAAAAAATATTGTAATTGCGTTGACGCAGAATATAGATGCACAGAAAATACGCAAAAATAAAGAATTTTTAGGACGTATGCAACACTAAATATGCATTTAAAAGAATTTTAAAAATCACGATTTTGACACTGGGAAAAAAGATGGATGCCATATTTTATCTTGAAATGGGTCATATGATCTTTTTATATATTATGGGTGTAATTATTATATTTTGCATAACATATTATGCTGAATTTTTTTTATATATTTTATGAGATAATTTGAATATTTTCTAATATTTTCAAAGCAATTTGTGAATTTTAACTTCGCTTAAAGGTTTCAATGTCTTTCACTTTTTCAACTCGGGTTCCATCCGAAATTAATTGGATGATATTATTTATTTACATTCCCGTATGTTCCACAGACGGTCTGAACAACATACTAAAATTTAATTTTGATAAAGTAATTTTTAAGGCAGTTATCGTGTGAACGAACAGACAGAATGAACAAAGTCATAAACACTTTTCAACTATGTTGGAAAGCCTTATTTTATCTCGAAGTGTGTCACGTGATCTCTAATATGGGTGCAATCATTATTTTAATTTCTATTAAAAAACTACTTTAATTTTTATTTAAAAAATGAGGTCCCATAGGGTTTAATGTATTTCACTTTTTTTTCCCGGATTCAATACAAAACCAATTGGATTATATTATTTATTTACATTCCCATATACTCCAAACAACATACTAAAATTTCATTTTGATAATGTCGATTTTACGGCAGTCATCGTGCGAATGGACAGACAGACAGATAGACAGACAGATAGAATGAACGAAACCATAACCACTTTTCAACTATGTTGGAAAGTGTTAATAAAAATGGATATAAATGCAAAATTTATCGCAATTGCATTTTTGACTGGATTGCGCCATTAAGGCCTTTGATCTTAAAAATTACGGGACAATTTTGGTATTTCCAATTTCTTATGTCAGCTGTTATATTTTTGCAAAGTCTTTTCAGTTTCATATATCGTTTTGAACTTGTGTATTATGTTTAACCGATTGTTGAAACAAAATAAACGTAGTACTGGTCCATCTTCTAATACCATTTTAGCTCTTTCATTTTGGAATATAGTGATCTAATTTCATAGTTTTCATAATTGTTTACAAACAGGATCAAGATGTCTTATTATGCAGATGTGCCGTGAAAATAGTTTTGTATTGGAAAACGAATATTCACTCACATTTCAGGAGAATTAAATTAAATATTTAATAGAATGTTTTGAATAGCAATATCATTTAGAATACTATAAAGAAGAATACTAGAATATTATAATACTAAAATATTTCTTTATGCTATGTATTATGTACGAAGAACGGATATACTGTTTGTATAAGTAAACAAATGATGTATACTTTCTTTCCATTAAAGGTTCTTTTCACTATTCCATATTTCAACAATACATGAAATCAGTAACGGATTAAAATAATATTTACTCTGATGTTCCCGAATATGATTAATGTATTTGACATTCAAAGATTCACCCTGGTCAGCAACCAGCTCCCAAACGTACAGTTAGATATTGTCAATGTTGATATTAATGCATTAAAGTGCTTACTTATTTGAGTACTGTAGTTGAATTAATTCGTAAAGCTGTGATGAAATATATGGAACTTCATATTAAATCTGTGGTATTAAGCCAGAAAATGATAAATCAAATTTTAGCATGCACTACATAGTTGCTTAGTGACGATGTTATGTCATATAATGCAATGTAAGACTTTGCGTTTAATCAATTTTATATCAAGTAAATAAAAAATCAGTTATATTACTAACAATGTACTTGGTGTTGCCCAAGAAAAGCAAACCTCTGATAAAGGGATGGGATAGTTGTTTTCCAATATAGCTTAAAAAATTGTTTTTTAATATAGCTTAAATTGTATAGTGGTGTGACAACCCATTAGTTATCGTACGGGGATTGCACTCGTTCGACCCGAGTTCGAGTCTCACCTCTGCTCAAACTGTAACCGTGTTCACGCGCAGTAAAGGTAAATTAAATATGTGGGTTGTAAGTCTTTACAAGAAGTTGGTGGTAGAGGAAGAAGGATACGGTCCCTGTGGATGCCATCCTACTGGCTTAAGGGTTTGAATTGGGTGGCACTTACCGGCCATCCAAACAGAGACATGGCATCTTCTGGCAGGTCGGACGGTCTGGGTCGAAGAAGAAGATGAAACGTCTCATGAAAATTATCCCAGGACTCGCGGAAAGTTCTCGAAAACCAAAGAACGCTTTAACTATTCATCTACTTATTACATAGAAAATAAAATTCGCCTCGCAGGCGAATCACGACTACGCCATGACCGCCTGGTTTGTTTAAAAGGATCTCAAGATCTCAAGGCAGGGGGTCAGAAAAATACCCAGGAGGGGATATTATCCTCCCTTTAAACTTCTAGCGAAAAGATCAAATAATAAGGAGATAAAAAGGATAGAATTTAATTTAGTTGCATAATTGTACTTGGGGGGGTGGGTTGTTGTTGTTGAGACCCAGACCATCCGACCTACCAGAAAGGTGTAAGGTAACCGTTTGGACGGCCGGGAACTGCCACCCAATTTAGACCGGAACCCAGTGGGGGAGGCATTCACAGGGACCGTATCCTCCTTCCCCTACCACCAACCTCTTGGAAGGACTTCCAAACCCACATGTTTAACGTGATGTACTTGGGGGGGGGATGACGACCGAAGTCGAGCCCGTCCCCAAGTCTCCAGAAAGGAAGAAACGGGGCCCCAGTGGGCTTCCAGTAGAGGTAGAGAAAGATAAGATGGGATAGGAGCGCTCCTAAGGGCGCAAGGCCTTGAGCTTGAGTTAAAGCTAGCTAACACATGGGATTAACCAACAAATTTAGGCTTCCCAAAAGCAAAGGAAGGGTACAGAATGATTAGAAGTCATAACAGAAACAAGGGAGAAGCTATAAAACTATAATAGGCACCGCTTTTTTCAGCGCAGGAAGATATCTCGTACTTGTCGCCCAGGTAACGACCAAGGGCGCTTACACGCTCTCGGATTCCTGGGCTGGTACCTTGGGATACTGTCTAGTGTGGGATGCCTAAAAGCAATATTATTCTTCAGTAGCTCTTGATCAAGTAGAAAATGCAACTGTCGTTACTCGGTAAGTAAGCAGGGAATAATTAAATTTATTTATTTAATTTTTGAAAAGGAATATGCTTAATATATATGCTTAAGCAGGAAAGCTTAGGAATATGCTTAATATGCTTAGGCTTTGAAAAGGAATATGCTTAAGCAGGTCCTCTGCTTAAGCATAAGCTGTACCTTGCAGCTGTACCTTGCAGCTAATAATAAGCTGTACCTTGCAGCTAAGCAGACGTGATAGGTCTAAATTAGCGCCTATACACACATTAACCTGCTACAAAAGTGAGTAATACGTCTTCGGCCCTGCCCTGGGTATGCCCAATTACTCTTATTTGAAAGGGTGAGGATAATTTACGGGTATGATGATGTCCACGTCATGTTTTAAAGCATACATGAATCTATGCAGAGTATTTATGTACCCTTATTCTGCTCAGAAATATTAATAACTGTAAGCATATTGTAATGCCTAATATAGCGCTACATAGAATTGCGTTTCAAAAGGAAATGATGTTACTTTCTCTACAATATATTGCAATGTATAGGGAAAGTATTATATTCGTGTCGAAAATTGGAGTTCGATTTTTTAGGATCTTCAAAATTCGAGCACTCTGAAATACGAAAAACTATTTTGAACGGGAAGCCTGTCTATATGTGTGTGTGTCTGTCTGTATGTCTTAAGATATTGACCAAATTTTACCACATTTTGCAGTCAAGTCACCTGCGGTTACCTTGGTGTCGACTAGATTTTGGTACGGATCTGGAAAGAAGATCATGCCTTATTTTGCAAATTTCTCCTTAAAAATCGTCAAAATCCGAAATAAAAGACTACATATGCTCAAATATATCAATAAAATTTTCGTTTTGTACTCAAATTTCAACAGGAATATTAATAAGACCAACTCCATTACTTTAGGACTAACAGTTTCCAAAATATTTCAGTTTTTCGTATTTTTACAACGCCGACTATGAAAATACGTGCAGTCGCCAAAGAAAAATGAAAGCGGACGTTATACTGCAATTTTAGTGTCATTTCAAATAATTATCCGTGTCATTTTGAGTAATTAGAATCGATTTTACATAATAAATAAGATATATGTGTTTTTGCATATAGCTGGAAATTAAAGGGCTGAATGGCCACGCAATCCCATGTTTATAATTTAACCGAAGTTCATTTAAATGTTAGACACTGCTCGAAAACAAAAAAAAATCAATGAAGCTATCCTTGCATTACCTACAATTTTTATAAAAGCGAGCAAACCTATAAGGTTTTCGACCCGTAAGTTTTCATCCAGACGAAGGGAGAAATTTTCTACATATGTTTCGGGGTGCACATGCTCTTAAAGGCACAGAAATCGCACGAGATTCGACTTATTTTAAAAGTAGAAAGAAAGGGATAATTGGACCTATTTTAAAGGTAGAGACAAAGGAATAAAGGGATAATTTGGGGATGATGTCTTTACACCGGTTGTCACGAACTGTATGTAATTTTCACGCTTATTTTATATGAATTAAATTTGTTCTTTTTTGTTAATTTTTGTTATTTGTTTAGAATAATAAATTCAACTTATCCTTCGTGAGCAATGCCGTGTGCATTTTCGATATTTATAATAGAGAAAATGAGTTTGAGACTTACGAAATGTCATGTGAATGAAGACTACATCATATTTTTACCTTCCTTATATATATAATGTATAAAGAAGTATTGTGACGGGGCCGAAAATTCGAATTCGAGTTTTCGACGGAAGAGCACGTTTAAAGCATCCCTGATCACGAATCAAACATTTTTGAAGTGATGTCTGTGTGTGTGTGTGAAAGTATGTATGTGTGTCTGAAAGTATGTGTATGTGTGTGGAAGTATGTGTGTAAGCGTGTGTGCAAGTATGTGTGTGTATGTGTGTGCACGTATGTGTGTGTGAGTGTGTGTGTGTGTGTTTGTGCGTGTGTGTGTCAGTCAGTCTGTGGAGACGATAATTGGCGAACGAATGGACCGATTCGAACGAAATTTGTTACAAAAATCACAATCCGTAAACACTGGAAGCCTATTGTTTTTATACGCAATCGAATGTTAAGAACCACCCTAAATGTTCGAGTGAAACTTTGAAAAAATCTTCAAAATATCAAAACCGCTCATAAAGTTACACAAATAAATATTTCTTATGTAATTTTTCATTAGAAAACGATTGACATAAATTTTAGAACGCTAAGATGAACCGTTCTCGAGATATTGCAAATTTTTCAAGAAAAATTATCAAAAGTCATATAAAATAAAAATAACATATTTCCTATTGAGAAACATGTTCACTTTTCATGTGTAATACCATGCGATAAATTTGGTGACATCATTCTCTTGGATCTAGCTCGTTCCATTTTATGAAAAAATATAATTTGAGTAATACTTTTGCATTTGAACGCCAATAGTCATTTATCTGCTGTAAGAATAAATTATATCTTCAACCGGAACATCTTGGCGAGATTTTGGCGACGAATTTAGTGTAATGTCGCCAACTTTTAAATGTTCCTAATTTAACGAAAAATGGATAAAATGCCGCTAAATCAATGATGACTCATTAATGATGACGACATGGAAAATGACGACTCATTGACGAAAATTCAATATCTTGGAAAGAATATAAATAACTACTATTAAAATAACCTATTTTTTACTGTAAAAGTAGTAAATTCATTGCATTATATAAGGAAAGTCATGTGCTGCCCACATCAGATTTTTTCATTTGAAATGAAGCGATATTTTTTAGGTGAAAAAATAGGGAAAATAGGTTTATTCAAAGCATTTTTTTGAATAAACTTCGGATCATAAATATCCTTCACGCTTGGAGAGAATACACGTATGTCGGGGGGAATCTGATTTGCATAATTCTCATGGGATAAAATGCTTATAAAATATTAAAATTTAAACATACATGAAAACTGGCAAGAAAGATTTCGCCCAGTGTGGGAGCCAATTTTGTTTCACTACAAATGGTTAACTAATAAAGTTGAAAGGATTTTTTTTATGGAAGCTGACTATAAAAATAGTTCATTTCACTTTTGAAGTAATGGGAAATTATGCATATATGCAACCACTTTTGTGATTTTAAAATTTTGGTATATTTGATCTGTTCTTTGAATTTTATTTGTTTTTATTACCTAGACCTTCCAGCTTAAACAAACAGTGTAGACTAGTTACAAGGGATGATCGGAATAACACATAAAAGCAATAAACAGAAAAATGATACACAGAAAAAAAAATTCAAATAATGTAGAGGAGATATTTTTCGATATTGAATAAAATAGCTGCTGCTGCCGTCACCACTGTTTGACAAATTTCTCGTTTCTCGTGATTCTTTGCTTCGTACCGCATTTGCATATAAAAATATGAAATTTGGTACACTTGTAGAAAAAGCTTTGGGGAATACGCTGAAATAAACCGTTTTTTTTTATATATTGTGTAGTTTTAGAAATATTTATTGTCAAAGTCAAAGACCTAATATTTGAGCTGAGAGCGTCCTGGATGGATTAAAGATAGCAAGACTACGAATTTTTGCAGGCAGGTACCTACATGAGTGAATTTTTGCAGGACAGAGCCCTTTTCTTAATTTCGATGTAGCTTTTGAGATATTTTACTTTTTATGCACTTTCCTCAGTGAACTTTTTGTTTCGTATAGGCAAATCTAGCGTAAATCTCTGTCTCGTACCGTAAAAACTATAGCATACAAAAATATGAAATTTGGTACATTTATAGAGAAATAATAGAGTAATACGATGAAATAAATCGTCCATCGATTAAATTTTAGTTTGGCGTGAAATAGGTCGCGAAGCGAACTCATAATCTGGAAATTCTGTTTTGGGATTCCCTGGGCTACGAAAAATCCCTGCTTTTCCTTACTGCGGAAAATAGGCAGGGATAGAAAATATAATTTTTACTGTAGAATTTTTAGGAAAGATAGATATGAAGTGAGCGTAGTGTCGTGACGAGATTTCATAATCTCGCGTCAGTTGTGTAAAAATCGTAAATTATATATCATATATCAAGACTATATATTTTTATATCAATTTAAACCCTGTTTGAAATATCCATCTTGTCTATTAAATATGCATTATACAAAATATTCTATGCTGAAAGGAAAGCTTTTAGCCATTTTATTAATCCGTGAAAATGGCATTCAGAGAGAAGTTTCGTTATTATTTGACCGTTAAAGTCAAGGTCTTTATTCCCGGGAGAGCGGATGTCTGGCTTTGCTTGTGGCCTGGTAATGTTAGTGCAAGGCATGGACTTTTCTGCACAATAGTTTTGGAGTGAAATTTATGGTAATAATTTGAGACCCCGCGTCGAGGGTATGCTTCCTTTTTTCGGAATCCTGCTGTGAGGGTAGGCCTTATGAAGTTCCTATTGGTTGATTCAGATAAATAGCTCTCCAACAGGTTAGAGTTGGATTAGCGAGACGATCTTCCATTTTTGGGTATAAAAGCAGAATCCTGGATATTTCGGGGCTCTTCTTCCTGTCTGGTTGTCGACACCCTCAGGTCGGCCCGGACCGTATTTTCATATGTTACCCACCACGGAGTGCGGGAATCGGCCCAGTCGATCCCTGGCCTCCCGTGGGCATGGGATGGAGAGCCGAAGATGCCAATATCGCCGACGGACATCGAGATTTTCGACCTCTGGTCAAAAGAGAAATTCGTCACTCGACTAATCTCATACCTGCAACTCTACTGACAAAATTCCGAAGTCGACCTGAGGTCCATTTCTGCCGGGTCTATGCGTTGACAACTAATGGAGCGGTATGATGCCAAGTCCTGTCTGGGCCCGTGCATTCGATGTACGAGGTGTGCCGGATTTAATGATGTACGGGAATTTCTCCCGAGAACATTTCTGCGGAGGTATGCTCCAGACGTCTATTCAACGACGTGTCCTGAGGTAAGGGTGACCTCTCACTACAACTAACTACTCTTACTACTCTCCTGCAATTACGGAAGCAATAACTTAGTTCTTTAAATACTTAACTCCTAACTTCCGTTCCTAAATTATTTCAACTTGTTTATTTATCAGTTCTATTTTGCTTATCTCTGAGTGCGGGGTTTCTCCTGTTGTTTTGAGACCATACCTTAAATATCTTAAATTGTGTGGTTTATTATATACTTAAATATTACTGCGCCACTTTGTTTATATCGTTGATTAACTTATTATCATTGAATTATTTCCGTGGCAGCAAATATATTAGAATGGGTCCTGAGTCTAGTGTCACAGTTACTTAGCGCTGTGCTTCCTGATAATGATTCAGTTGTCATTTTAACTTCTGCTCTTCTTAATTACAATATTGAATAAAGAAAGTGATTTATCTTTAAAACTGTGTGGTTATTTAACGTTATCTTTGGCTCCTGAAATTGTAATTAATATAAATGTTTTCAGGAGCTGTCGCCTTACAAGGTAAGGACGTATTTATTACAACTTTGTATTTATTGCACTGCAGGTCATCCAGGATTCTCCTGGATGGGAGATTTTCGAACGTAGAACCTGAACCGTATACCCGAACGTATAACATTAATGAGTATAACATTTATGGATGGTGCCAGCGAATTTCACGGCTTAACACATTCACGGTTTAGCATATTTGCTTCTTACTAGTTACAACTTACAAATATCTTATTATTCTCATATCGCATATAATGTGCTTGGCACATTTGTCACATTTTGGCACACGCCCCAATTTCCCCCGTGACAGTACCGAGTAGGAGGCGGAACCTCACGTAGAGGGTTGTGCGAGCAGGGGGCAGAGTCCCCTAGTATAATATATAAAAGTATATGTATTTAAACATGAAACCAGAAAATGTTGTTTATATTCAATAAAAGGGGATCTAAGAAAGCTGTACCGATGTATTAACAACAGAAATGTCAAAAAGAAAAGCAAGTGAAGAAAAATAAGATTTAAAAGAAATAAAAAAAGTAAAAAAACAAAAACAGAAAAGATGAAAGAACAGCAATAAAGAAAATTTAGAGACAACAAATACATTAAAGGAAAATTGAAATATATATATATATATATATATATATATATATATATATATATATATATATATATATATATATATATATATATATATATATATATATATATATATATATATATATATATATATATATATATATATATATATATATATATATATATGTTTTACTAGCCGCCTTTGGCGACCAGCCTGTTCGCTACCCTTGAAAATTCTGACCGTGGCAAACTCGTTGGCGCGACCTACCAGAAAGGTGTAAGGTAACTGCTTGGAAGGCCAGGAAGTGCCACACAATTTAGACCGGAACCCAGCGAACGGAACGCCGAGAAATTTAAAATCATGACGTCTTTAAAATTGCGATCCTGAAGGCAATTTTCATTATTTCTGGACCAGATTAGACTTGTAAGAATGCCAGATATTTCAGCTTTCTAAAAATGTAAATTATTAGTCGAAATTATGAGTACTTTTTACTATGCGAGAATTTGAAAACCAAAAATCGTTTTTTTGAGCCAAAAGTGACTTTTGTTTTAAAATCTTTAAAAAATATTAGAAATCGAAATGGAGATTTGAAATTGATATATTTTTACTCGTAATTGTCTGCTCTTTCCGATGGTGTGAGTTGTTTTTTTCTACGACGTCTGGATCGTGGAGAAAAAAGGGCAAAAAGGGCAAAAAAAGGTCGAAATCGCATAAAACATTAAATAAATAAAAAAATAATTAGAATTTTGAAAATCGGTTTTCACGTGTCCCCTTCCCTCCCCCCCAGGTCTCCGATTGCCAAATTTCGTAGCTCTCCGACGCGCGGTCGCGAAACGTATAGTGTATAAGACAGGGAACGTACCCTCCTTCCCCTACCACCAACCTCTCGGAAAAACATACGGACCCATATGTTTAACGTGATCGTACTCCATGTCAGTGGCGGAAATCGAACCCGGGCCTACCGCGTGCAATTCCCGCGCGCTAACCACTGGGCTACTTCGCCCTCCGCGACAATCTCCATAACTTTCTTTTTATTCACCCAATTTAGACCGTACCCTCCTTCCCCTACCACCAACCTCTCGGAAGGACTCACGAACCCACATGTTTAACGTGATCGTACTCTGCGTGAACGTGGCGTAAGTTTTGGCAGTGGCGGGAATCGAACCCGGGCCTACTGAGTGCAATTCCCGCGCGCTAACCACTGGGCTGCCGCGCCCTCCGCGACAATCTCCATAACTTTCTACATATTCACCCAATTTAGACGGGAACCCAGTGGGGGAGGCATCCACAGGGGCCGTATCCTCCTTCCCCTACCACCAACCTCTCGGAAGGACTTACGGACCCACATATTTAACGTGATCGTATTCCACGTAAACACGGCGGCAGTTTTGGCAGTGGCGGGAATCGAACCCGGGCCTACCGCTAACTTCCCGCGCGCTAATTTGCAATTTAAAATGACCATATGCTTAATTCCATCATCCTCATTCCATTGTTTCATTGTTCTATCATTTAAAATATCCATAAAATTAAAATATCCATTTAAAATATCCAAAAGTTAAAATATACATTTAAAAAATCCAGATCGTCCCATCATTTAAAATATAAATATAATAATTTATATAGAGCAAAGGCGCTCTATTCAGAACCGTGACGTCACCTCCACCTTGACGTCCCCACCCACCACCTTCCCTGCTTCAGCGGGGGAGAAACGAACGGAACGCCGAGAAATTTAAAATCATGGCGTCTTTAAAATTGCCATCCTGAAGGCAATTTTCATTATTTCTGGACCACATTAGACTTGTAAGAATGCCAGATATTTCAGCTTTCTAAAAATGTAAATTATTAGTCGAAATTATGAGTACTTTTCACGATGCGAGAATTTAAAAACAAAAAATTGATTTTTTGAGCCAAAAGTGAGTTTTGTTTTAAAATCTTTAAAAAATATTAGAAATCGAAATTCAGATTTGAAATTGATATATTTTTACTCGAAATTCTCTGCTCTTTCCGATGGTGTAATTTATTTTTTTCTACGATGTCTGGATCGTGGAGAAAAAAGGGCAAAAATGGCAAAAAACGGTCGAAATCGCATAAAACATTAAATAAATAAAAAAATAATTAAAATTTTAAAAATCGGTTTTCATGTGTCCCCTTCCCTCCCCCCCGGGTCTCCGATTGCCAAATTTCGTAGCTCTCCGACGCGCGGTCGCGAAACGTATAGTGTATAAGACAGACAGACAGACAGACACACACACACACACACAGACATTGCCTTTTATTATTTAAGAAGACTAGCCGCCTTTGGCGACCAGCCTGTTCGCTACCCTTGAAAATTCTGACCGTGGCAAATTCTAACCGTGGCACACTCGCTGGCGCGACCTACCAGAAGGAACGACCTACCAGGAAGTGCCACCCAATTTAGACAGGAACTCAGTGGGGGAGGCATCCACAGGGACCGTACCCTCGTTCCCCTACCACCAACCTCTCGGAAGGACTTACGGTCCCGCATGTTTAACGTGATCGTACTCCGCCTGAACACGGCGGCAGTTTTGGCAGTGGCGGGAATCGAACCCGGACCTACCTAGTGCAAATCCCGCGCGCTAACCACTGGGCTACCGCGCCCTCCGCGACAATCTCCATAACCTTCTTTTTATTCACCCAATTTAGACCGGAACCCAGTAGGGGAGGCATCCACAGGGTCCGTACCCTCCTTCCTCTACCAACAACCTCTCGGAAGGACTTACGGATCCACATGTTTAACGTGATCGTACTCCGCGTGAAAATGGCAGCAGTTTTGGCAGTGGCGGCAATCGAACCCTAGCCTACCGAGTGCAATTCCCGCGCGCCAACCACTGGGCTACCGCGCCCTCCGCGACAATCTCCATAACCTTCTTTTTATTCACCCAATTTAGACCGGAACCCAGTGGGAAAGTCATCCACAGGGTGCGTACCCTCCTTCCTCTACCACCAACCTCTCGGAAGGACTTACGGACCCACATGTTTAACGTGATCGTACTCCGCGTGAACACGGCAGCAGTTTTGTCAGTGGAGGGAATCGAACCCGGGCCTACCGAGTGAAATTCCCGCACGCTAACCACTGGGCTACCGCGCCGCCCTCCGCGACAATCTCCATAACTTTCTTTTTATTCACCCAATTTGGACCAGGACCCAGTGGGGGAGGCATCCACAGAGACCGTACCCTCCTTTCCCTGCCACCAACCTCTCGGAAGGAATTATCGACCCATATGTTTAAGGTGATCGTACTCCGCATCAGTGGCGGGAATCGAACCCAGGCCTACCGAGTGCAATTCTCGCGCGCTAACTTCCCGCGCGCTAATTTAAATTTATAACGACCATATGCTAGGCTCTTAATTCCACCATCCTCGTTCCATCGTTCCATCATTTAAAATAGCCATAAAATTAAAATATCCATTTAAAATATCTATAAATTAAAATATCCATAAATTAAAATATCCATTTAAAATAAAAAAATCAACCATATCGTTCCACCAATCCATAAATATAATAATTTCAAATACATCACCACAATTCAAACCACCATAATTCAATCATTTAAATTATTTAAAATATCCATTTAAAAATATCCATTTAAAATATCATATAAATATAATAATTTCGCCCGATGTATACAACACTTATGCTCGTAATTCAGTTAAAACCGAAAGCGCGGTCTCCATGGAGACGGGGAAGAAACTAATGCGGATGGGTGAAAATGCCGTTGGGGAACTGAGCCGGTAGCCGACAAATTTAAAATCATGGCGTCTTTAAAATTGCCATCCTGAAGGCAATTTTCATTATTTCTGGACCAGATTGGACTTGTAAGAATGCCAGATGTTTGACCTTTCTGAAAATGTAAATTATTAGTCGAAATTATGAGTACTTTTCACGATGCGAGAATTTAAAAACCAAAAATCGTTTTCTTGAGCAAAAAGTGACTTTTGTTTTAAAATCTTTAAAAAATATTAGAAATCGAAATTCAGATTTGAAATTGATATATTTTTACTCGAAATTCTCTGCTCTTTCCGATGGTGTAATTTGTTTTTTTCTACGATGTCTGGATCGTGGAGAAAAAAGGGCAAAAAGGGCAAAAAACGGTCGAAATCGCATAAAACATTAAAAAAATAAAAAAATAATTAAAATTTTAAAAATCGGTTTTCACGTGTCCCCTTCCCTCACCCCCGGGTCTCCGATTGCCAAATTTCGTAGCTCTCCGACGCGCGGTCGCGAAACGTATAGTGTAAAGGCAGACACACAGACATTGCCTTTTATTATATAGATTTAGTAAATGAGAGCAAGAAAAATATATATAATTGTCAGCGTCTCCATAGTTATTATAGGGACAGTCGGAGGTTGATTTTATTATAAAGACTTGTAAGTAATCACGGAGGATGCTGTGTTCTGGTAGAAAATAAATTAAATATTTGTTAAAGATTTGTAAATTTAAATTAACATTTGGTAAATATAGTTTAATCAAGGAGTGGTCATGAGTTCGGGGGTAAATGTATTCATTTAAAAGAAATTGCTAAATTTCAACTAGTAATTTTTTACATAATTCAGTTGTGTATGAATAAGGGGAGGGTATATTAAAAATATTACCAGTAGAGGCTGATATTTTGGCATAGTGATCAGCTGTTTCGTTACCAAGAGTTCCAATGTGTGATTTGATCCATAATCGACGTATAACATTTTAGATTCTAATGCTTTTTCTTTGATAGTTTTGATGTAATTGGACTTATTGGAAATGGAATTTAAAGTCAAAATTGATGATAGGTTATCAGTTTAGATGTTTCGTTTTATATTTCGATTAAGAGCGAATCGACACCTAGAGCAGTTGATTCAGACTGGAAATTAATTTTTGGCACAATTTTCTTTGATTTTGATATTCTAAGATAAATCCACACAAACACACACACACACACACACACGCACGCACACACACACACACACATACGCACGCACACACACACACGCATACGTACAGACACACACACAAATATATGCATATATACACTATTTTGCAAAAAAAAAAAAAAAAAGCACCATGAAGAAACTGACTGTTTTTATTGAAATTAAATGTGCGTACAGCTCATACACAGGTAATGAAATGATTACAAAATCAAAACTGCAGGATCCATCAAAGGTTAGAATTTGCACATTGAATTTTCAAATCAGTAATTAGTGAAACCCCCTTGGCGCCAATGCATGCTTGTATACGTCTAGGTAAGGAGTGATAAAGTTTCCTAATGTCATCCTGCGATACATTCTCCCCGGAATTCCTCAATTGTTGCTCCAGATCTGCTACATTTCGGGATTCCCGAATCTGGCGGCCTAGCATATCCCATACATTCTCGATTGGCGAGAGGTCTGGTGACTTTGCTGGCCAAGGAACAGTATCAACAGCACGGATACAGTCCACAGATACGCGAGTCGTATGTTACGTGGCATTATCTTGTTGGAAAATGGCCCCAGAATGACGTGCCATGAAGGGTAATGCAAACAGCCGCTGGATTTCATCAACATATCGTTGAGTTGTTAAAGTTGTACGCAGGATGCTTAGGGACAACCTGCTGTCATAAGAGATAACAACCCACACCATCACACCAGGGGTAATGGCAGTGTGCCTGTGTAAAACAGAGGCTTATTGGGACCGCTGGCCCTGGCGCCTCCACACACGTACCCGATAGTCATCTGCTGAAAGACTGAAGTGTGATTCATCGCTGAACACTATGCGATGCCAGTCTGCTGGCAGCCATGATGCTCAGCTACGACATCACTCCAAACGGCTCTTTCGATGCTGTGGAGTTGTGATCAGACGTCTTATAGACCGCCGTGTGCGTATTCCAGCCTCTACCAAGCGCCGTGAGATGGTCGAAGGTACCACGGGTGGTATGGAAGAGGCTGTAGCACGTTGGATGGCGGACAATAATGCCGTTGGGTCAGTTCGAGCCTGTCGTATAATCATCCGATTTTGCCTCGCATTCGTGCACCTTGGCCTTCCAGAGCCTTCATTCCGCCGATGAGTTCCTTGCAGTAACCATTGCTGCCAGCACCTTTGCACAGCAGTGACCGTTCGGTGCAGGTGGCGGTCTATTGCTTGGTATGAACAGCCAGCTTCACCCATCCCGACTATACGACCTCGTTCGAACTCATCTAATTGCTTTTGCGGTCTTCGGCATCATCGTAACGGCACTATTGGTTGTGTCTCCACGGAACTGCAACGCCGGCAGCGAGTAAAGATATACAGTCATTATTTTTAACCTGTTTTATACGATGCTAGTTGCGCAGCAGAAAAGCGCGCTGTGACCGAAGTTAACACTCATTGTCTTTGCAAATTTAATCATTTGCATACTTGGCATAAAGAAATTTGCATGCGAAATTTCGAGATGATCGGATTATTTTTCAGGGGTGCTTCATTTGTTTTGCAAAAGAGTATAGACACACACACACACACACACACACACACACATATATATATATATATATATATATATATATATATATATATAAAAGAGAAAAATTCTACAAAGAAATCTCAAAAAGGGGGGGGGGTGGAGAAAAGCCAACAGGGAAATTTGAAAAGGCCTAGGGGGGTGGTGACCCCTAGTTCCCCGGTTAAAAGTTGACTTTTATTCCATAGGAAACACTCCCGGAGCCGAAAAATACCTGAGGCCAATCTCCGTACAAACGTCAAAGCAAAAGACGCACAAAACAGTCCGAACAAGGAACAAATGGACTCCATTACGAAGTTGTAAAAGCAAGGGTAAACATGCAAATACAAAATAATAGTCATACATTCACTCCCCGTCCAGACCACAGCTGCAAGACCCAAGCAAAAACGTCATACGGAAGACCCCAGCCAACACGACTGAAGTCCGAGAGGTAACCCAAAGAGATAATAATAATATGTTTTACAAATGCGCGATGCAGCATGTACGTAAAACATGATATGTTAATGTCATATAAAAGATACGAATATAAGATTTAAAATTAACGAGACAAGTAGGCGCAATGCTGCTCTAAATTGTCTAGTATAATAAAAGAGAAAAATTCTACAAGGAAATCTCAAAAAGGGGGGGGGGTGGAGAAAAGCCAACAGGGAAATTTGAAAAGGCCTAGGGGGGTGGTGACCCCTAGTTCCCCGGTTAAAAGTCGACTTTTATTCCATAGGAAACACTCCCGGAGCCGAAAAATACCTGAGGCCAATCTCCGTACAAACGTCAAAGCAAAAGACGCACAAAACAGTCCGAACAAGGAACAAATATATATATATATATATATATATATATATATATATATATATATATATATATATATATATATATATATATAAGTATATATATATATATATATATATATATATATATATATATATATATATATATATATATATATATATATAAGTTGCAATTTGTTTAATCAAAAACTATCCAAACTACGGTAAGTACGATATTATATATATATATATATAATGTCATAATTTGAGGGTTTATATTTTAAAATTTTAAATAAACATAAATAATGTCAGATTTGTACTTTTCCGGTGTTTAGTTTCTCTATGAAAATATAAACCACTTTTTGTTTTAATGCGATCAGCATTTTTGCTTCTAATATGCAGTTATTAGTTGAACTCATGAATTTTAGATCACTTACAACATTTTGTCGCAACTTTGCTGCCATATTAGGATACTTACATATATACGTTTTACAGTTAATCGCTATTTGCTTTCAGATGAAACGCAATTTTTTATTCAGCAAGGAAAAGGAAACAAATTCAAGTTTTCTCTTTCTTCAATCTTCGTATCATCAGCATCGTTTGCATATGATGAAATTACTCAAACGTCGGAGAACGCTCATTTGCATATATCTCCAGGGAAAAAAGCTATCCAAATTCTGTATCTAAATTTGAACATTTTTGAAAACCTGCGAAAAACGAAGCCATGGACCGCGAAAGCCAATTTAGTTTTTGGTATAGATTGAAAACTGAAGAAGATTAACTGGGATTTCGTTTGATGGAAATAAACACTGCAATTTTATGCGTTTGAGACAACATATACAGTGTCGTAAATTTTATACATTTGATAAATTTTGCAGAATTCTGTATCAGGGATTTTTACTTCTTTCTGCAATGCATGGTAATGTATAGGGAAATTATTGGAATCATGTCGAAAACCGCAACTTGATTTTCGACGGATCTACACGTTTCGAGAACTCTAGAATACGAAAATACTATTTTAGCGTGACGTCTGTATGTGTGTCTGTATGTGTGTCTGTCTGTGTGTCTGTGTGTCTGTGCAATGTATGTATCCTCTCTAACTCAAAAACTAATGGGGCGGAATTTCATAGAATTTGGTAGGTAAGAGAGACCCTTGGGTGTGACCCTGGTACTGATTAGTTTTTGGTATAATTCGGAAAAAAAAGAACCCGCCTTTTTTTGCGAAATGGCCCTAAAAATCGCATTTCTACTCTAGCTGAAATACAAATTGTCTGAATTTCACAAAATTTGGTAGATAAATCGCATTTGGGATACTCTAGTGCTGATTGGATTTTGGTAAGATTCGGAAAAGAACAACCCGCCTTTTTTACGAAATGGCCCGCAAAAATCGCCAATATCTGAAAAAGGACTACGTATGTTCAAATGTATCAATTAAATGCTTGTTTTATATGTAAATTTTGACGATGAAAATAACAAGAACAACTCTATTACTCTAAGACTAACCGTTCTCGAGATATTTGAGATTTTTCGCATGTTTTTATGCCACCTTTGGAAAAATGTCCAATTACCAAATAAAAGCAGATATCGAATTAAAAATGCAAATTTAGTGTTATTTTGTGCAATTTAACTCAATTTAATGAGTTCTTAAAGAAACAAAGGAAAAATGAATTTGAGTCTGCAGAGAAAGTCATGTGCTGCCCACATCAGATTTTATACTTCCTTTCAATGCATGGTAAGTATAAGGAAAGTATTGGAATAGTGCCGAAAATCGCAATTTGACTTTTCGACGGATCTACACGTTTTGGGACATCTGAAATACGAAAAAACTAATTTCAGCGTGACGTCTGTGTGAGGTGTGTACATGTGTCTGTCTGTGCATCTGTGTGTCGGTCAGTGCAATGTATGTATCCATTCTAACACAAAAACTAATGGACGAAATTTCATAAAATTTGGTATGCAAATCACTCGTGGTGCTGATTAGTTTCCGGTATGATTCGAACTAAAAAAATCTGATGTGGGCAGCACATAAGTTTTTCTGCAGACTCAAATTCATATTTTCTTTATTTCTTAAAGAATTCATTAGATTGAGTTTAATTGCACCAAATAACACTAAATTTGCATTTTTAATTTAATTTTTTTTTTGGTAATTGGATATTTTTCCGAAATCGGCGTAAAGAAAATGCAAAACTTTTCAAATATCTCGACAACGGTTAGCCCTGGTGTAATAGAGTTGTTCTTATTATTTTCCTCGTCAAAAATTACGTATAAAACAAGCATTTAATTGATACATTTGAGCATATGTAGTCTTTTTTCAGATATTGGCAACTTTTGCGGGCCATTTCGTAAAAAAGGGCAGGTTGTTCTTTTTCGAATTGCACCAAAATCTAATCAGCACTAGAGTATCCCACAAGTGATTTGTCTACAAAATTTTGTGAATTTTGGTCAGTTAGTATTTCAGCTAGAGTGGATACATGAGATTTTTGCGGGCTTTTTCGCAAAAAAAGGCGGGTTCTTTTTTTCTGAATTGTACTAAAAAGTAATCAGCGCCAGGGTCATGCCCAAGAATTTCACCTACCAAATTTTATGAAATTCGGTCCCTTAGTTTTTGAGTTAGAGTGGATACATACATTGCACAGACACACAGACAGACAGACAGACAGACAGACAGACAGACAGACGTGACGCTAGAAATAGTTTTTTCGTATTCTAGAGGTCTCGAAACGTGTAGATTCGTCGAAAATTCGAGTTGCGATTTTCGACTTGATTCCAATATTTTCCCTATACATTACCATGTATTGCAAGGAAAGTAAAAGCCCGGCTTTTTTACGAATTAATATCCAACCTAGCTGCAAAACTAATAGATCCAATTGTACAGAATTTGGAATATAAGTCACTTGTGGGTTACTTACCCCTGTGCTGATTCGATTCTGGTACTATTCTGTAAAAAATAATCTGCTTTTTTTGCGAAATGCTTAAAAATCCTCAAGATCTAAAGTAAAAAACTATATATTATCAAATATATCAATTCAATGCTTATTTTATACGTAATTTTTAACGATAAAAAATAAGACCAGTCCCATTACAGTATGGATAGCCGTTCTCGAGATATTTTAGTTTTTACCCCTTTTTCTCTTTGCCACTTTTGAATATAAATCCAGTTACCAAATGAGAACGAAAATAGAATTAACAGTGCAAATTCAGTATAATTGAAAATGATTATGGGTTATTTTGTGCAATTAAACTCAATTTAATAAATAAATGAAGAAATAAATGTAATGTGACTATGAATCTGCAGGGAAAGTCATGTGCTACCCACATAAGATTATATGTTATAATTTTCTACTTACATTCGATAGTGTAAATGACACGGGGAAGTGCATTACTTTATATCCCTATACCTACCATATATGATAATGTTGTCCTGAGGTATCTACCTCTTTTAGGACACGCCATGTAAGAGTGCGAAAAGAATAAGGCCGTGTGTACATCAAGTTTAACAAAAACATAAATTGTATTTACAAAATCTAAAACTATTTACAAACAATATTTTCATATTAAAATAAATGGATTGAACACCCATTCTATAACAATTCAAAAAATCTGATGTGGGCAGCACATGACTTTCCCTGCAGACTCAAATTAGCTCTTTCTTTATTTCTTTAATAATTCATTAAATTGAGTTTAATTTCACAAAATAACACTAAATTTGCATTTTTAATTCAATTTCTGTTTTTATTTGATAATTGAACATTTTTCCAAAAATGGCGTAACTAAATGCGAAAAATCTCAAATAACTGGAGAACGGTTAGTCCTAGATTAATAGAGTTGTTCTTATATATTTCCTCATCAAAAATTACGTATAAAACAAGCATTTAAGTGATATATTTGAACATACGTAGCTTTTTTTGTTAGATTTTGGCGATTTTTGAGGACCAATTCGTAAAAAAGGTTGTTCTTTTCCGATTAATATCAAAATCTAATTAGCACCAGAGTATCATATAAGTTTTGTCATATCATATAAGTATCTACCAAATTTTGTGAAATTTGTGCAATTAGTATTTCAGCTAGAGTGGATACATGAAACTTTTACGGTCCATTTCGCCTAAAAGGCGGGTTCTGTTTTTACGAATCGTACCAAAAACTAATCAGCACCAGGGTCATACCCAATTGACTTATCTGCCAAATTTTATGAAATTCGGTCTATAAGTTTTTGAGTTAGAGTGAATACATGCATTGCACAGACACACAGACAGACACACAGACGCACGCACAGACGCCACGCTAAAAATAGTTTTTCGTATTCTAGAGGTCTCGAAACGTGTTCTGGTTTTACGAATCGTACCAAAAACTAATCAGCACCAGGGTCATACCCAATTGACTTATCTGCCAAATTTTATGAAATTCGGTCTATAAGTTTTTGAGTTAGAGTGAATACATGCATTGCACAGACACACAGACAGACACACAGACGCACGCACAGACGCCACGCTAAAAATAGTTTTTCGTATTCTAGAGGTCTCGAAACGTGTAGATCCGTCGAAAACTCGAGTTGCGATTTTCGGCATGATTCCAATACTTTCCCGCTATACATTACCATGTATTGCAGGGAAAGTAAAAACAATAGTAAAGAGTCTCACAAACTAAAGTGGAGCAAATGGGAACCTAGCATGAAATTGCCTGACTAACGTTAACTAGTAGATATTAAACTAGAGAGATAGAGAGATAGAAAGATACATATTAGGAAAAGGCTCTAAACGGATAACTCACCAACACCACTTGCCGTCGTGAGCATTTAATATTTCAGAGGACCAGAACGTGAAAATACTTCTTTACTCCCTCGTCTAGGAGTTCATTCTCCCATCTCTTTTTTTTTTCATTTTCTCAAACTGTCTCTCCCTCTCTCCAAGATTTTAAAACACGCCTCTGAGACACTGAAAACCCATTCATTGGTTTCTGGGGCGTAACCCCTTGACACTAAAGCAACATCATTGGCTTTTTAGACGCATCAGGCCCAAACCATTTTTTCAAAGCCCCAGCGAAACAATATCCTTTCGGACAGCAAAAATTAAGCACACATCCACAACAGAAGGTCTTTATTTTACTTCCTATAAAACGTACAAAAGTTTAAACTATGTCTTATAGGAAGTCTTATAGGAAGTTACGTCTTATAGGAAGTAAAATAAAGACCTTCTGTTGTGGATGTGTGCTTAATTTTTCCTATTATAACATCAGACGTGATGCCAAATTATTTATCCTTTCAGACGCTAATTCAAAAGGGCCGCCAGCCCTATGATCCCGCCCGACTCTGACAAAGTTGCATATTTCGATAAAATGCGATCTTCAAAAGGTCCATCGTGTTTCCTGTTTTCGAGGGCAGCTGGCATCCAAGGGCTGCTCCCCCAAAATAAATTCGTTAACTCTAAATCGCGCCCCCGAAATATTGGATCATGGGTTTACCATGTGACAAATGTATAGGGAAAGTACTGGAATCGTGTTGAAAATCGAAACTAGAATTTTCGACCGATTTACACGTTTCGAGATCTCTATAGCACGAAAAACTATTTTTAGTGTGACGTCTGTGTGTCTGTCTTTGCAATGTTTGTATCCACTCTAATTCAAAAACCAATTGACCAAATTTTATAATATTTTATAGGTAAGACTTTATAGGCTGATTAGATTTTGGTACGCTTCAGGATAGATGAAACTCTCTTTTTTTTTGCGAAATGCTCCGCAGATATTGTCGGTACTACTCTAGCTGAAAAAAACTAATAGAATACATTTCACAAAATTTGGCAGATAAGTCATATGTGGTTTGGTTTATCCGGGTGCTGATTGGATTTTTATAGGATTCGCGAAAACATAACCAGCCTTTTATTTTGCAGAATGGCCCTCAAAAATCGTCAATATCTAAAAAAAAAAAAATTATGCTCAAATGTATTAATTCAATGCTTATTTTATACTAAATTTTTAACCATAAAAAGAATAAGGCCAATCTCATAATTCAAGGGTTATTCGTTTTTGAGATATTTGAGTTTTTACTTTCCCTGCAATACATGGTAATGTATAGAGAAAGTATTGAAATCATGCCGAAAATCGCAACTCGAGTTTTCGACGGATGTACGCGTTTCGAGACCTCTAGAACACGAAAAAACATCTTTAGCGTGACGTCTGTTTGTGTGTGTGTGTCTGTCTGTGTGTCTGTGTGCCTGTGCAATATATGTATCCACTTTAACTCAAAAATTAACGAACGGAATTTCATAAAATTTGGTAGGTAAGTCACTTGGATGTGACCCTGGTGCTAATTAGTTTTTGGTACGATTTGTAAAAACAGAACCCGCCTTTTTTGCGAAATGGCCCGTAAAAATTTCATTTATCCGCTCTAGCTAAAATACTAATTTACCAAATTTCACAAAATTTGGTAGATAAATTTCTTGCGGGACACTCTGGTACTGATTCGATTTTGGTACGATTAGGAAAATGACAACCTGCCTTTTTTTACAAAATAGCCCGCAAAAATCGCAAAAATCTAAAAAGAAAAAAGACTGCGTATGCTGAAATGTATCAATTAAATCATTGTTTTATACGCAATTGTTGACGAGGAAATAATATAACACACTCCATCATACTTTAGGACTAACCGTTCTCAAGATATTTGAGGTTTTTTGCATTTTTGTTATTCCGCTATCGGAAAAATATTCAATTACCAAATAAAAACAAAAATTGAATTAAAAATGCAAATTTACTGTTATTGTGTGCCATTAAACTCAACCTAATGAATTATTAAAGAAATAAAGACAATATGCATTTGAGTCTGCAGGGAAAGTCATGTGCTGCCCACATCATATTTCTTTATTTCGCGAAATGTCCCACAGATATTGTTTGTACCACTCTAGCTAAAAAACTAATAGACTAAATTTCACAAAATTTGATAGATAAGTCACATGCGGTTTGGTTTATCCGGATTCTGATTAGATTTTTATAGGATTCGCGAAAACATAACCAGCCTTTTTTTTTGAAGAATAGCCCTCAAAAATCGTCAATATCTAAACTAGAAAACTATATATGTTCAAATATATCAATTCAATACATATTTTATACTAAATTTTTGACCATTAAAAGAATAATACCAAACTCATAACTCAAGCATTGTTCGTTCTCGAGATACATAAGTTTTTACATTTCGCATTTATGCTGCGCCGCATTTGAAAATACCTTCAGTTACTAAATTAAAAAAATCTGATCTGCGCAGCACATGACTTTCTTTATATAATGCAATGGATTTACTTCTATACAGTAAAAACAATAGGTTATTCTTATAGTACCTATATTATATCCAAGATATTGAATTTTCGTCAATTAGTCGTCAATTTCATTGATTTAGCGTCACTTTTATCCATTTGGCGAGAATTTTGTTAATTTGGCAACATTTTAAAATGTCGCCAAGTTGGCGACATTCAGCTAAATTCGTCGCAAAAATCTCGCCAAGCGTTACGGATGGAGAAATAAGTAATTCTTACAGCAATTAAATGACTGTCGGCGTTCAAATACAAAAGTTTTTATTTTTCTCGTGAATGGAACGAGCTAGATCCACAGGAATGATGTCACCCAATGTATCGCATGATATTACATATGAAAAGCGAACATGTTTCTCAACAGTTAATATGTTTCTTAATTTATGGGATTTTTTGATAAATTTATTTGAGAAATGTACAATATCTCAAGAACGGTTCATGCTGGCGTTCTAAAGTTTATGTCAATCGTTTTCTAAGGAAAAGTTACATAAGGAATGATGTCTATTTACATAACTTTATTATTTGATTTCTTGATGATTTTTGATTTTTTGATGATTTTTTCAAAATTTCACTCGAAAATTTTGGGGGTTCTGAACATTCGATTACGTTTAAAAAGAATACGCTTCCAGTATTCACGGATTGTGATTTCTGTACCAAATTTCATTCGAATCGCTCTATTTGTTCGTGAGATATCGTCTGCACAGTCTCACTATAACACACACACACACACATACTTTCACACACACACACACACACAGACATCACCTCAAAAATATTTGATTCGTGATCAGGGATGCTTGAAACGTGCTCTCCATTCGAAAACTCGAATTCGAATTTTCAACTCCGTCACAATACTTTTCTTATACATTATATATACAAGGAAAGTAACGAGAATTGAATTCAAATTGCAAATTCCGTGTCATTCCAAATAAGTATGCATGTTACTTTGTGCAATAGAACTCAATTTAATGAATGACAGAAATACAGAGAAAATGATAGTATGCAGGGAAAGTCATGTGCTGCCCACGTCAGATTTTTTATTTTGCAACGAATAGGAAACAAATTCAACGAATAGGAAACAAGTATTCTTTTTCAACAATCTCTGTATCATCCGCATCTTCTGTATAAAGTGAAATTATTCTCATGCCGGAGAACGCAACACTTATTTGCATATATCTCGAGGGTAGAAAGCTATACAAATTTTGTATCTAAATACGAACATTTTTGGGAACCTGCAAAAAACGAAGCCAAGCACCGAGAAAGCCAATTTAGTGTTTGGCACAGATGGATAACTGAAGAAGATTAACTGGGATTACGTTTGATGGAAATAAACACTGCAATTTTATACGTTTGAGATAATGTATACAGTGCCTGCCATTACCTGCATAGAAGAATTTTGAAGAACTTTATACCATTGGGAATTTTTTGGTTATTTTCCTTATATACATAATGTAAAAGGAAAGTATTGTGTCGAAATTTCGAATTCGAGTTTTCGACGGGAGAGCACGTTTCAAGCATCCCTGTTCACGAATCAAACATGTCTGAGGTAAAGCCTGTGTGTGTGTGTGTGTATATATATATATATATGTGTGTGTGTGTGTGCGTGTGTGTGTGTGGTGTGTGTCAGTGAGACTGTGAAGACGATATCTCACGAAAGAATGGAGCGATTCGAATGAAATTTGGTACAAAAATCACAATCCGTGAATACTGGAAGACTATTGATTACAAAAGCAATCGAATGTTCAGAACCCCCCTAAATTTCCGAGTAAAATTTTTGAAAAAATCATCAAAAAATCGAACCTTTAAAAAGTTACGCATATAGACATTTCTTATATAATATTTCCTTAGAAAACGATTGACATAAACTTTAGAACTCTAGCGTGAAATGTTCTCGAGATATTGCACATTTTTCAAATAAAATAATCAAAAAATCCCATAAATTATAAAAAATATATTAACTGTTGAGAAACATGTTCACTTGTTATATGTAATATCATGCAATAAATTGGCTGACATCATTCTCGTGAATCTAGCACGTTCCATTCGTGTGAAAAAGTACTTTGACTAATACTTTTGTATTTGAACGCCAATAGTCATTTATCTAAGAATAACTTATTTCTCCGTCCATAGCTCTCGGCGAGACTTTGGCGACGAATTTGGCAGAATGTCGCCACCGTGGCGATTTATTTTTAAATGTTGCCAAATTAACGGAAATATCGCCATATGGATAAAAATGAAGCTAAATCAATGAAAATAACGACTAATTGACGAAAATGCAATATATTATAAAAAATATAAGTATCTACTATAAGAATAACCTATTTGTTTACTGTGAAAGTAGTAAACCCAATGCATTATATAAGGAAAGTCATGTGCTGCCCACATCATATTTTTTAACACTTTACAACATAGTTGAAAAGTGTTTATGACTTTGTTCATTCTGTCTGTCTGTCTGTCTGTCCGTTAGCACGATAACTGCCGTAAAAATGACGTTATCAAAATGAAATTTTTGTATGTTTTTCAAACGGTCTGTGGGACCTATGGGAATATAAATAAATAATATCACCCAACTAGATTTTTATTGAACCCGAGTTGAAAAAATGAAATACATTGAACCCTATGAGACCTAATTCTTCAAACATTTTTTACGCAAACTTAAAACTCACAAATTGCTTCGAAATTGTTAGGAAATATTTACATTATCCCATAAAATAGATAAAAAAAATTTCAGTAAAATATGTTAAGTAGTTTTTTAATTAAAAATTATTTAATATAGGGAAAAAAACAAATTCAATTAAATTCTGACTTTTGGGATATCCTCCAGAAAGATAAAAGAGGTATATTATATAATAAATATCTTTCCAAGATTATAATCATTTTGTATATGCGAGAGGCTTCACATTTTAAAATAAATTTGGTAGATAACAATTTTTCAAAAATTTGTTTTAATTTTATATAACTCTTCATGATATACTTATTTGATGGCATTTTTAATGCACTTTCCTGCGTCCTAGAGAGTTAAAATTTGGTACACAGCTTAAATTTGTTGAACATTTAATTCTACAAAAATTTGGTGGATCTTTAAATATAGATCCTACATTTTTTTCGAAATAGCCTGTAAATAATCCCCGTTCACTTCTTTAAATCATTGTTGTAATATTGTTAAAAATTCTGATGTGGGCAGCACATGTCTTTCCCTGCAGACTCATATTCACGTTCTCTTTGTTTCTTCAAAAATAATTTGAGTTTATCTGCACAAAATAACAGCCATAAGTATTTTAAATGACATTGAATTTGCACGTTAAACTTAAATTTGGTTCTCATTTAATAGCAGGACTTATTGTCAAAGGTGGCGTAGCGAAAACGCGAAGAAACTAGAATATCTCAAGAACGGCTAGTCTTAGAGAAATGGGGTTAGTCTTATTCTTTTTGTTGTCAAAAATCACATATAAAAAAGGAATTTAATGATATAATTGATCACAAGTAGTTTTTTATTTTTATATTTAACGATTTTTACGGGTCATTTCGCAAAAATAGCCCGTTCCTTTTTCTCGAATCATACAAGAATAACCTACAAATGATTTATATACCAAATTTGGTTAAATTTGGTATATAAATCAATTGTACGTCATTGAAATATTATACACCAGATTTTGTTAAATTTGTTCCATTATTTTTTAGCTTGAGTGGATAAAGGTAATTTCTGCCGGCCATTTCGCAAAGAAGGCAGATTCTTTTATTACGAATCGTATTATAATCTAATGAATATTAGGATTTCCCACAAAAAACATACCTACCAAATTTTATAAAATTTGGTCCATTAGTGTTTCAATTAGAGTGGATGTAATATCCTCACAGACACACAGAAACATACATACACCCTTACACACACATACGTCTTCCTAAAAATAATTTATTTGTGTTCTAGAAGTCCCAAAACGTGTAGATCCTTTGAAAATTCGAGTTCCGATCTTCGGCACGATTCCTATACTTTGAATACACACACACACACACACACACACACACACAGACACACACACACACACACACACACACACAGACATATATTATCTGTGTATCTAAATTCCGTGCCCATAAAATTGCAATAGTTGTGATTTTAAATGATCCCTAAACTTTTATTATTTCTTCAATGAAGCCTAATTTTAACTTATACAGAATGCAAATATCTCCAACGATTGTAAGGTGAGTTACATAAGTTTTGCTGAATTTTTTTCACACAAAATTATTTAGCTCTGGAGTCTGGAATACAAGTTATATGAATGAAATATTCATTGATTTTGCCTAGAGAATCAGATGATTTATATTTCGATACAGTTTTAAATATTTAAGTATAATACATTACTGTAATATTGTGATAATATAAAAGATATCACCACTGAATGTATCGCATTTTAAAATTTTTTAAATGAAATTGCATTTCAGTTGGAAAGTGTTTGATAATCAATGCTTATGCATGATTGATCTTTCTTGTTAATATTCAACTTACTTTCAATAGTGTAGATGACATATGCAAAGGGACAGTATTATTTCATTGGTGCAAAAATGTTTGCTGTACTATTCTTTTTACTGAACATATTTATTGAATCATCTATGTCTCAGGATGTGGCGTTGATAGAGATTGAATAATGACTGATATGGATTCAGTATCAAATTTTGAAAGAGTTAGAGGGGATTTTAACTTCTGTTTTTTTTCTTCTATTTGCGGTGAAAAACGTTTTGTGGGACATCAATTTTTGAGGATTTGTTATAGATATAGATTAAAACCTAATTGATATCGTTTTCTGAGGGGTAAAGAACTCATTAAAGATTTTCGGTTCAGGGACTGTCACTTTAGATAAAAATTTTAAAATTTTCTTTCAAGTTCTATTTCTCAAAATCGGTTATAGAGAATGACTGATATGAATTTAGCATCGGATTGAATAAGAGGTAGGGTGATAATAATGTATCTCTACATCCAGTTCTAGGGATGACACTTTCGATAAAAAAAATTTAAATTATTCTTGCAACATCAATTTTGAAAATTCTGGAGAGGATAGTGAGTTCACTAACGATTTCCACTAATGATTTTGGATTTCACTTCCAGTTCAAATATTTCTTATGAAACATCTAATTCTATGGATAAACTGTAAAAAGAGCTTAGAGGATGATTGATAACGGATTCAATATTGAAACTGGAAAAGAGTTGGGGAGTTATATTACGGATTTTCACTTTCGTTTCTGAAGATTTTATTTCCTGTTTTCCTGAACTATAAGAAAGGAGTGTCGAAAGCCCAGATCAGCCTCATCTTAGGACATAGAGCAACTTAATGGATGGCCGGGAAATACGAAAGGAGTGTGTAAGAAGTAAATAAATGGGTAATATGACTTTGTGCACAATATACAGGGTGTCCAGTGCTATCGGTGCCCAATGGCTATTTCCTCAACCGTTAGTCACAGAGATATACTTCCAATTGCAAAAATGTTTTAAATTTTAAAATCTATTATCTTAGAAACAGTTTAAATAAAGAAATACATTTCGAAAAGTAATACGAAATATAAATTCTTATACGGTCCCCCGATCCTACCAATTATATTTAGGAAAATCATCCTCATACAATTTTATGCAAAATTTAAAAAAATCATCCTTTACGACCAAAATTGACCAACTTATAACTGTTTAAGTTTGGAGAACTTTTTGTGTTAAAGAAATGGTCAATATGGTCCCTGATTGGTTGGTTGCCTAGAAAAATGGTCAATATGGTTCCCGATAGGTTGGTTGTCTGAAAGAGGACATTTTTATGCGTCGAAAAGCGGCTTAAGTCATAAAGTTTATTTCTCTATAATTCCGTGAATTTTTATCGTAAAAGGAAGATTTTTTAACACTTTACAACAAAGTTGAAAAGTGTTTATGACTTTGTTCATTCTGTCTGTCTGTCTGTCTGTCCGTTAGCACGATAACTGCCGTAAAAGTGACTTAATCAAAATGAAATTTTTGTATGTTGTTCAGGCGGTCTGTAGGACCTATGGGAATATAAATGAATAATATCACCCAATTAGTTTTAGATTGAACACAGGTTGAAAAAATGAAATACATTGAGCCCTATGGGACCTAATTTTTCAAACATTTTTAAGCGAATTTAAAATGCACAAATTGCTTCGAAAATTTTAGGTAATAGCCAAATTGTTCCATAAAATATATAAAAAAAATTCAGCGAAATATATTCAGTGGTTTTTTAAATAAAAATTAAAATAATAATTACACATCTTATATGAAACGATCATGTGACCATGATATGAAACGATCACATGACCCACTTCAAAATGATATATGGCATCCATCTTGTTTCAAAATCACGATTTTTTAATGTTCTTTTTAATTCATATTGAGTGTTGTATCCGTCCTAAAACTACTTTATTTTTGCTTAAATTCTGTGCATCTACATACTAAAACAACACAATGACAATATATTTGAGTTTAAATTCTCATTCAAATTTGATTATTTCTACAACTAAGCCTATTTTTCACCTATGTAAAATGTAAACAGCAAAATATGTAGAATGAGTTGTATTAGAATTACTATATTTCTTTAACACAAAATAATTCAGTCCATGGAGTCTGCATGGCTGATATGAATGAAATATTAATTGATTTTATAAACAGAAGGACGATTTTTTTCGATGAAGTTTTAAGCATAGAGTTTATGAATTGAAGCTCCATGGTCTTAATTTTTAAATAAAATAAATTATTATAGTATTGTGATGAATGACATGAATGGGAAATTATTTATGAATGAAATCCAGCTTTTATAGAGAGATCCAGGCGTGTTATTTTTTCTATGACGTCATTTGAATTTATTTCAGTTGTTTTCGATGAAGTTTTCAAATATAATAAATTATCATAGTTCTATGATAGTTTTAAAAATATTACCGTGGAATGTATTGCATTTTAGAGATATTTAAACCAGGCAATTTATATTTCAATGCCGTCATTTGAATGAAGTTCATTTTTTTCAATGAAGGTTTAAGTTTTCAAATATAATAAATCAATGTAGTATTGTGATAAGTTTTAAAATATTACAGAGGAATGTATTGCATTTTCGACTTTTTTAAATAAAATTGCATTGAAATTAGAAAGTGTTTCATAATCAATGCTTTAAGCATGATTGATCTTTCTTGTTTTTCGATGAAGTTTCAATTTTCCAAGTAAAATAAATTATTGTAGTTCTGTGATAATTAAAAAATATCACCGCTGAATGTATCGCATTTTAGAGATGATTAAATAAAATTTCATTTCAGTTGGAAAGTGTTTCGTAATTACTGCTTTATGCATGATTGATCTTTCTTGTTTTATTTTGCATGCCATTGTATGAGGATGACATTTAACACTTTACAACAAAGTTGAAAAGTGTTTATGACTTTGTTCATTCTGTCTGTCTGTCTGTCTGTCTGTCCGTTAACACGATAACTGCCGTAAAAATGACTTAATCAAAATGAAATTTTGGTATGTTGTTCAGACGGTCAGTGGGACCTATGGAAATGAGTAATATCACCCAATTAGTTTTGGATTGAACCCGGGTTGAAAAGATGAAATACATTGAACCCTATAGGACCTAATTTTTCAAACATTTTTTAAGCGAATTTAAAATTCACAAATTGTTTCGAAAGATTTAGGAAACATTCAAATTATCCCATAAAATATATAAAAAATTTTCAGCAAAATATATTCAATGCTTTTTTAAATAAAAATTAAAAGGATAATTGCACCCTTTATTAAGAGATCATGTGATCATTATATGACGAGATCACGTGACCTACCTCAAAATAAAATATGGTATCCATCTCGAGTCAAAATCGTGATTTTTAAAGTTCTTTTTAATTCATATTCAATGTTGTATCCGTCCTAAAACCACTTTATTTTTGCTTAAATTCTGTGCATCTACATACTGAAACAACGCAATGACAACGTATTTGAGTTTAAATGATCATCCAAATTTGATTATTTCTACAACGAAGCCTATTTTTCACTTATGTAAATGTAAGCAGCAAAATATGTAAGATGAGTTTGATAAGAATTGCTGTATTTTTTTAACGCAAAAGTATTTAGATCATGGAGTCTGCATAGCTGATATGAATGAAAAATATTCATAGATTTTACATAGAGAAGGACAATTTTTTTCGATGAAGTTTTAAGCATAGAGTTTAATTACTTGTAGCTCCGTTGTCTTAAGTGTTTAAATAAAATAAATTATTTTAGTACTCTGATGAATGAAATGATTGGGAAAATGTAATGAATGAAATGCTGCTTTTATAGAGAGAGCCAGTCGTGTTATTTTTTCTATGACGTCATTTAAATGAATGTCAGTTGTTTTTGATGAAGTTTTCAAATATAATAAATTTGTGTAGTATTATGATGATTTTAAATATATTACCGAGAAATGTATTATATTTTAGTGATATTTAAACCAGGCAATTTATATTTCAATGCCATCATTTGAATGAAGTCCATTTTTTTCGATGAAGGGGTAAGTTTTCAAATATAATGAATTAATGTAGTATTGTGATAAGTTTTAAAATATTATTTAGAAATGTATTGCATTTTAGAGATGTTTAAATGAAATTGCATTGGAGTTGGATAAATGTTTCATAATCAATGCTTTAAGCATGATTGATCTTTCTTGTTCTAAATATAACTGGTACGACCGGGGGGGCCGTATAAAAATTTATATTTCGTATTTCTTTCAGAAATGCATTTATTGATTTAAACTGTTTCTTTCTAAGATAATAGATTTTAAAATTTAAACCGATTTTACAATTGAAAGTATATCTCTGTGACTAACGGTTGAGGAAATAGCCATTGGGCACCGATAGCACTGGACACTCAGTATATAAATAGAATTGAAAATCTGTCTGGATACTTTTTTGTGCATTTGTCTCATCGTCATTGGAGAACGGCTGTACCGAATTTCATAAAATTTTGTGGGCGGTCGTAAAATAACCCCACTTAAAATTTAATACAGCTTTCGAGTTTCTAGAACCGGAGTAGTCAAGATATTACAGAAAAACGACCCCCTAAAAGAGATATCATTATGTAGACGATATTTTTATCGGAAGTTTATTTCATAAATAAAATTGTATCATGTTGCTAAACAATTGAATTAAAGCCAATTGCTACGAAACGTATCCTCTAGAATCATGTTTGAGTACGCAGGATACAAGAACCAGTTCAAGTTTCTGAATAACTTACGTTTATTCACAAGCACAAAGTAAATAGGAACAATATGCCATCAAGCAGCACTTAAATGCTCCCAAATTTCACAGAATTGGTGATGTTATTCTCAAAACGTTGACGAAAGTAATTTCACAAAATATCGGCTGGGCCAACGGCCGTACCGTGCTGAAAGCTCCGGTTCTCGTTAGATCACCGAAGTCAGGCAGCATCGGGCGCGGTTAGTACTTGGTGGGTGACCACCTCGGAACACCGCGTGCTGTTGGCCCTCTCGGGTGCGGTATCCCCGTGGTTTGCGCGCTAGATTTGCACGCTGCCACAAATGCCGCCGTGTTCATGCGGAGTACGATCACGTTAAACATGTGGGTCCGTAAGTCCTTCCGAGAGGTTGGTGGTAGGGGAAGGAGGGTACGATCCCTGTGGATGCCTCCCCCACTGGGTTCCGGTCTAAATTGGGTGGCACTTCCCGGCCGTCCATACAGTTACCTTACACCTTTCTGGTAGGTCGGACGGTCTGGGTCTCAACAACAACAAAATATCGGCTACTGTTCTCAAAGCATTGACAAAAATGACAGTCCAATGTAGGTAGTGTTTCGTCCATTCGTCAACTCCCAACTAACGGAGTGATGAGTCCTTTTTATAATATCTCTATAGAAACTTCTGGAAATCTCTATATCTCATGTCCTTATTTATATCATTTTTAGTTTCTCGTCCACCCGCTTTTTACTTTCCTAATATACATAATATGTATATAAGGAAAGTAATGTGACGGGGTCGAAAATTCGAATTCGAGTTTTTGACGGGAGAGCACGTTTCAAGCATGTCTGATCACGAATCAAACATTTTTGAAGTGATGGCTGTGTGTGTGTATGTGTGTGTGTGTGTGTATGTGTGTGTGTATGAAAGTGTGTGTATGTGTGTGTGTATGTGTGTCAGTGAGACTGTGGAGACGATAATTGACAAACGAATGAACCGATTTGAACGAAATTTGGTACAAAAATCACAATCCGTAAACACTGGAAGTCTATTGTTTTTATACGCAATCGAATGTTCAGAACCTCCCTAAATTTTCCAGTGAAATTTTGAAAAAATCGTGAAAAAATCAAAACCTCTAATAAAGTTACGCAAATAGACATTTCTTATGTAATGTTTCATTAGAAAACGATTGTGTGTGTGTGTGAAATAAATTGTAGAAAGCTCTAAGGTGAGCCGTTCTCGAGATATTGCACATTTTTTTAAAAAAATTGTCAAAAAGTCATATAAAATAAAAAAAAATATTTCATTTTGAGAAACGTGTTCATTTTTCATATGTAATACCATGCGACAAATTGGGTGACATCATTCTCGTGGATCTAGCTCGTTCCATTCATGAAAAAAGATACTTTGAGTAATAATTTTGTATTTGAACGCCAATAGTCATTTATCTGCTGTAAGAATAACTTATTTCTTCGTCCATAACGCTTGGTGAGATTTTGGCGACGAATTTGGTGAAATGTCGCCAACTCAGCGACTTTTTCAAATGTTGCTAAATTAACGAAAATCTCGCCAATTGGATATAAATGACGCTAAATCAATGACGACTCACTGATGATGACGACATAGAAAATGACGACTCATTGACGAAAATTCATTATCTTGGAAAGAATATAAAAACCTACTATAAAAACAATCTTTTTTTTCACTGTAAAAGCAGTAAATTCATTGCGTTATATAAGGAAAGTCATGTGCTGCCCACATCAGATTTTTTAAAAAGACTGCAGCGTGACGGAGCAGCTGCCAACGATTTTCTATAAATTTCTTCCGATTTTCTATAAATTTCTTCGATCTCACACCAGTTTATTGTGAGACAGCTTTATATATGTACGTTATTTATTGTGTCTGAAACATCAGACAGTGCCTTCAGTCTCAATGACGCCGGATTTTACAACACGCTGACCCGAAGGTAAGAAGAAACCATAAATTTAGGGGCAGCAAGACAGGCGGGTCGAAGGATCTAAGGATAAGATGAAGCAACGACATTGGATAGAAATTTGACCAATTGATATTTTTCCTCTATCTCTCTTTGGTGCAAAGGTTGACATCCCAATTTTTAAAATCATCCGATAGGGGCGCTGCAATGACATTTATTCGTTGGGGCATAATCATTTCACTATTGAATGACATAACATGTGCAGTCGTGTACGTTTCCTTACAAAGTCATTGGGTGGTGAAGGACTTTGATAAGAACTCCAGAGTCCACTACGAAGGTAAGCACCTGCAGCTCCGTCTTAGTAGCTTAACGGTAGGGCATCAACTTTTCCAGTTCGAAGATCCGTGGTTCGATTCCCGGTTGGGAAAGCAAGGTTCTGCACAGTGGTGCCTTAACAAATCAACCAGACAGGTTAGTGCAATAATGTCGGTGGTCTGAAAGTGACCCTAGCATGACTAGCACTTAATCAGTGGAATCGTGAATATTTAGCGTCGATTTCATATCGAAAGTTCTAATACCACGAATAAAGTTATTATGGAGGATAAAACTAGCAGCTAACCTGAGGTAAAAAAAAGCAGGAGCTTAGCAGTCAGATTGTAAGTTACACGTCCATCTGATTCTGTAGATTTCTCTATATTTGAGTCCTTTGCTGTATATTTGAGTTCTTTTGCTGTAGATTTGAGTCCCTTGCTATAGATTTAAGTCCTTTGCTTTCGATTTGAGTCATTTGATGTCCATATGAGTCATTTGCTACCGATACGTGTCCTCTGCTGTAGATGGCATGGATTGACATCGATGGAGTCAATTTGAGTCCTTTGCTGTAGATTTGAGTCCCTTTCTGTAGATTTGAGTCCTTTGCTGTAGGTTTGAGTCCCTCTCTGTAGATTTGAATTCTATGCTGTAGATTTGAGTCCGTTATTGTAGATTTGAGTTCTTTGCTGTAAATTTGAGTTCTTTACTGTAGATTTGAGTCCCTTTCTGTAGATTTAAGTTTTTTCTGTAGATTTGAGTTCTTTTCTGTAGATTTGAGTTCTTTTCTGTAGATTTGAGTTCTTTGCTATAGATTTGAGTTCTTGGCTGTAGATTTCAGTTCTTTGCTGGCGATTTGAGTCATTTGTAGTAGATTTGAGTCTTTGATGTAGATTTGAGTTCTTTGCTGTAGATTTGAGTTCTTTGCTGTAGATTTGAGTTCTTTGCTGTAGATTTCAGTTATTTGCTGTAGATTTGAGTTATTTGGTGTCGATTTGAGTCCATTGTTATAGATTTGAGTCCTTTGATGTAGATATGAGTTCTTTGTTGTAGATTTGAGTCCATTTCTGTAGATTTGAGTTCTTTGCCGTAGATTTGAGTTATTTGCTGTAGATTTCAGTCCCTTTCGGTAGATTTGAGTCCTTTGCTGTAGATTTGAATTATTTGCTGTAGATTTGAGTAGATTTGAGTCCGTTATTGTAGATTTGAGTTCTTTGCTGTAAATTTCAGTTCTTTGCTGTAGATTTAAGTCACTTTCTGTAGATTTGAGATTTTGCTGTAGATTTGAGTTATTTGCTGTTGATATGAGTTCTTTGCTGTTGATATGAGTCCTTTGTTGTGAATTTGAGTCCTTATCTGTCGATTTGAATCCTTTGCTGGATATGGCATGAATTGCCATCGACTCGTCGATTTGAGCCATTTGCTGTAGATTTGAGTTCTTTGCTGTAGATTTGAGCCCCTTTCCGTATATTTGAGTTCTTTGCTGTAGATTTGATTTCTTTACTGTAGATTTGAGTTCTTTGATGTAGATATGAGTCCCTTGCTGTCGATTTGAATCCTTTGCTGTCGATTTGAGTCCGTTGCTGTCGATTTGAGTCATTTACTGTCGATAAATGTCTATAATGACTACAACGGACCTGTAAAGAAACTATAAATTTCACTTTCCTTCAAATTTGAGAATATATTTTCGCAACTGAATTGCGCCCCTTAGCAAGGTTTTTCACAGCACCCTTTATAAAATTTAAGAAAACAGCATAAAATAATTATGTACATATATGAATCGCATTCAGGGGCAACAAGTCCCTCTATGCCAGAATAAAATATACAAAACTGTCACAAATAGAAGCAGTTTGCTATTTAAATCATCAAATGCAATTTATATAAATTATAGAAACATAAAAATGCGCAGGAGTATACTCAACTCCACGTATGGAATCATTTTACCGTATCACAGTTCTAAATGTGTCTATAACATTTGAAATCCATGCCATTTTAAATATCCCTTTATTTACCTAGCATCTTATGTATGGTGGGATGAATTGTTATTTATTTCCCATTAGGGTTCTTTCTATAGCATCTCCTTTTATTGATCAGAGGAAGGAGAAGGGCTCTAAAAGACAAAATAAAGAAAAATACCACGTGACTTGCTGACGGAAAAGGATTATGTCCCTGCACCTATGTCTGAAAGCCCCTTTTTCAGACGGCAGTAAAAATCTCCGATTGATGTGTATATATATATATATATATATATATATATATATATATCGTAGGGATCTAAACACGTGACTTGGGGCTTCAATGGATACTAAAAGTTGAATGTAGACAATGAGCGATGTATTCAGGATATTTGTTGAAACTGATATACGTATTTTTCCTTAAAAATTCCTGTCACTTGTCATTCTTTAGGTATTGTTGGGATTACAGTACATAAAATATTTTTCTTAGCTAAACAAAATTGAAAACAAATAAAGATTACATAAAATTATACAATCGGTACATGTCCTTAAAAATTACTTTCACTGGACATACTTTAGGGATTGGTGGGATTGAAGTATCTGCAACTATATTGTTAGCCAAACAATATTCAAAACAAATAATGGTTACATGAAAACAAAATCTGATGTGGACAGCACATGACTTACTCTGTGGACTTATATTCACGTTCTCATTATTTTAATAAAATTTAATTCCCTTTTAATTCAATTTTCGTTCTCATTTGATAACTGGGCTTATTTTCGAAGGTGGCGTAGAGAAAATACGATAAAAATTAAAATATCTCGAGAACGGCTAGTCTTAGTGTAATGGGGTTGGTCTTATTCCTTTTTTCGTTAAAAATTACGTATTAAACAAGCATGTAATGGATATATTTGGGCATAAGTAGTTTTTTATTTTAGATTTTGGAGATTTTTGCAGGTCATTTTGCAAAAAAAGGCAGGTTATTTTTTTCCGAATCGTACCAAAATCTAATCAGCACCAGGGTAATCCACAAGTGACTCATCTACCGAATTTTGTGAAATTTGGTCTATCAGTTTTTCAGTTAGAGCGGATACAAGCTTTTGCGGGACGTTTCGCAAAAAAAAGGCGGGTTCTTTTATCCCGAATCGTACCCAAAACTAATCAACACCAGACTCGGTCACAAGTGACTTACCTACCAAATTTTGTGAAATTCGGTCCATGAGTTTTTTAGTTAGAGTGGATAAAAATCTGCACAGACAGACAGACAGACAGACACACACACAGACACACACAGACGTCACGTTAAAAATAGTTTTTTCGTATTCTAGAGGTCTCGAAACGTGTAGGTCCGTCGAAAACTCGAGTTGTGATTTTCGGTATGATTCCAATACTCTCCCTATACATTACCATGTATTGCAGGGAAAGTAAAAATCTGGTGTGAGAAGCACATGACTTTCCCTGCACACTTATATCTACGTTCTCTTTATTTAAATTAAATTTACTTCACTTTTAATTCAGGTCTCGTTCTCAGTCGGTAACCGGACTTATTTTCAAAGGTGGATTAGAGAAAATACGAAAAACTAAAATATCTCGAGAACGGCTAGTCCTAGTGTAATGGGGTTGGTCTTACTCTTTTCGCCGTTAAAAATTACGTATTAAACGAGCATTTAATGGATATATTTGAGTATACCCAGATCCTTAGTTTTGATTTTGACGATTTTTGAGGGCCATTTTGCAAAAAAAGGCAGGTTATTTTTTTCTGAAGGATACCAAAATCTAATCAGCACCAGGATGACCCACAAATGACACATCTGCCGAATTTTGTGAAATTCGGTCCATTAGTTTTTCAGTTAGAGCGGATAAAAGCTTTTGCGGGCCATTTCGCAAAAATAGGCGGGTTCTTTTATCCCGAATCGTACCCGAAACTAATCAGCACCAGACTCGCCCACAGTGACTTACCTACCAAATTTTGTGAAATTCGGGCTATTAGTTTTTTAGTTAGAGTGGATACAAAATCTGCACAGACACACAGACAGACAGACAGACACAGACACACACACAGACGTCACGCTAAAAATGGTTTTTTCGTATTCTAGAGGTCTCGAAACGTGTAGATCCGTCGAAAACTCGAGTTGCGAGTTTCGATATGATTCCAATACTTTCCCTATACATTACCATGTATTGCAGGGAAAGTAAAAATCTGATGTGGGCAGCCCATAACTTTCTCTGCAGACTTATATACACGTTCTCTTTATTTTAATTAAATTTAATTCACTATTAATTCAATTTTCATTCTCATTTGGTAATTGGACTTATTTTCAAAGGTGACGGAGAGAAAAACCGAAAAAAAATCGAAAATATCTTGAGAACGGCTAGTCCTAGTGATGTGGGCTTGGTCTTAATATTTTCTTCGTTAATAATTACGTATAAAACAAGCATTTAATGGATATATTTTAGCATACATAGAATTTTATTTTAGATTTTGTCGATTTTTGCGGACCATTTTGCAAAAAAAGGCAGGTTATTTTATATCGAATTGTACCAAAATCTACTCAGCACTAGGATAACCTATAAGCGACTTATCTACCAAATTTTGTGAAATTCGGTCCGTTAGATTTTTAGCTAGAGTGGATACAATCTTTTGCGGTACATTTCGCAAAAAAAGGCGGGTTCTTTTATCCCGAATCATTCCCAAAACTAATTAACACCAGATACGCCCACAAGTGACTTACCTATAAAATTTTGTGAAATTCGGAGTATTAGTTTTTTAGTTAGAGTGGATACATAATCCGCACAGACAGACAGACACACAGACAGACAGACACACAGACACACAGACAGAAACACAGAAACAGAGACACACACACACAGACGTCACGCTAAGAATGGTTTTTTCGTATTCTAGATGTCTTGAAACGTGTAGATCCGTCGAAAACTCGAGTTGAGATTTTCGACATGATTCCAATACTTTCCCTATACATTACCATGTATTGCAGGGAAAGTAAAAATCTGATGTGGGAAGCACATGACTTTCCCTGTAGACTTATATCCACGTTCTCTTTATTTCGATGAAATTTAATTCACTTTTAATTCATTTTTCGTCCTCATTTGACAACTGGACATATTTTCAAAGGTGACGTGGAGAAAATACAAAAAAACTATTATATCTCGAGAACGGCTAGTCCTAGTGTAATGGGGTTGGTCTTATTCTTTTCTTCGTTAAAAATTACGTATTAAACAAGCATTTAATGGATATATTTGAGCATACGTAGCTTTTTAGTTTAGATTTTGACAATTTTTGCGGGCCATTCTGCAAAAAAAGGCAGGTTACTTTTTTCTGAATCGTACCAAAATCTAATCAGCACCAGGGTGACCTATACCTGACTTATCTACCGAATTTTGTGAAATTTGGTCCATTAGTTTTTCAGCTAGAGTGGATACATGCTCTTGCGGGCCATTTCGCAAAAAAAGGCGGGTTGTTTTATCCCGAATCGCACTCAAAGCTAATCAGCACTAGACTCGCCACAAGTGACTTACCTACAAATATTTGTGAAATTCGGTGTATTAGTTTTTTAGTTAGAGTGGATATAAAATCTGCACAGACAGACAGACACACAGACAGACACACACACACAGACGTCACGCTAAAAATGGTTTCTTCGTGTTCTAGAGGTCTCGAAACGTGTAGATCTGTCGAAAACTCGAGTTGCGATTTTCGACATGATTCCAATACTTTCCCTATACATTACCATGTATTGCAGGGAAAGTAAAAATCAATCGGTGTTAAAATTAAGCTTTGTAACTTTAATGACTATAAACGTTAAACAAAATATGTGCAGGGTTCCTAAGTTCCTAATAACTCGATAAGTAAGGGTCCATGACTGTACAACTCTAAGTCTGTATATAGTGAAATGACAGCATCTGATTGGATAACAGTGAATGCAGCGCTCCTAGCGCTGAAAAGTAAAAGCCAGTTTTCAAACTTGGCAACCGAGCGAGACAGCTGAAAATTGCAAATTATAAAATTTATTTATTTATTACTCAGGCCTTCCATATTACCCAGAGAGTGTAAAGTAGTTACAAAGGACAACTGGGAAAAACACATGAAAACAATAACCGTATATAGACATACAATACGAAATGTATATAACAATATATGAATATATTATATAAACACAAAAGAATTAAAAAAAATAAAAAGGAAAGAAAAATAAAATTATTCAAATAAAATGCTGAACAGAGCGAAAGTTGACCCATATTACATTGATTAGTACATAATTAAAAAAAATCTGATGTGGGCAACACATGACTTTCCTTATATAACGTAATGAATTTACCACTTTTACAGTAAAATAAATAGGTTTTTCTTATAGTAGATACTAATATTCTTTCCAAGATATTGAATTTTCGACAATTAGTCGTCATTTCATTGATTTAGCGTCATTTTTATCCATTTGACGAGATTTTCGTTAATTTGTCAACATTTCAAAAAGTCGCCAAGTTGGCGACATTCCGCCAAAATTCGTCGCCAAAATCTCGCCAAGCATAATGGACAAAGAAATAAGTTATTCTTACAGCAGATAAATGAATATTAGCGTTCAAATACAAAAGTATTACTCAAAGTATCTTTTTTCATGAATGGAACGAGCTAGATCCACGAGAATGATGTCATCCAATATATCGCATGGTATTACTGAAAATTGAACATGTCTATCAAGAGGAAATATTTTTTTTTATTTTATATGACTTTCTGATAATTTTTTGAAAAATGTGCAATATTTCGAGAACGGTTCATGTTAGCGTTCTAAAATTTATGTCAATCGTTTTCTAATGAAAAAATTACATAAGAAATGTCTATATGCGTAACTTTATTAGTGGTTTTGATTTTTTGACTATTTTTTCCAAATTTCATTTGAAAATTTAGGGGTGTTCTTAACATTCGATTGTGTATAAAAACAATAGGCTTCCAGTGTTTACGGATTCTGATTTTTGTATCAAATTTGGATCGAATCGGTTCATTCGTTTGTCAGTTATCGTCTTCACAGGCTCTCTCACACACACACACATACTTTCACACACACACACACACACACACACACACACACACAGACATCACTTCAAAAATGTTTGATTCGTGATCAGGGATGCTTGAAACGTGCTCTCCCGTCGAAAACTCGATTTCGAATTTTCGACCCCGTCACAATACTTTCCTTATACATTATGTCTATAAGGAAAGTAATAGGATTTTCTTATAGTAGATACTAATATTCTTTCCAAGATATTGAATTTTCGACAATTAGTCGTCATTTTCATTGATTTAGCATCATTTTTATCCATTTGGCGAGATTTTCATTAATTTGGCAACATTTCAAAAAAGTCGCCAAGTTGGCGACATTCCGCCAAATTCGTCGCCAAAATCTCGCCAAGAGTTATGCACTAAGAAAAAAGTTATTCTTTCAGCAGATAAATGACTATTGGCGTTCTAATACAAAAGTATTATTCAAAGTATATTTTTTCATGAATAGAACGAGCTAGATCCACGAGAATGATGTCACTCAATTTATCGCATGGTATTACATATGAAAAGTGAACATGTTTCTCAATAGGAATTTTTTTTTTTTTTAGGTGACTTTTTCATAATTTTTTTGAAAAATGTACAATATCTCGAGAACGGTTCATGTTAGCGTTCTAAAATTTATGCCAATCGTTTTCAAATGAAAAATTACATAAGAAATGTCTATTTGCGTAACTTTATTAGCGGTTTTGATTTTTTAACGATTTTTTCAAAATTTCATTCCAAAATTTAGGGGGGTTCTGAACATTCGATCACGTATAAAAACAATAGGCTTCCAGTGTTTACAGATTGTGATTTTTGTTCCAAATTTGATTCCAATCGGTCCATTCGTTCGTTAGTTATCGTCTCCACAGGCTCACTGACACACACACACATACTTTCACACACACACACACACACACACACACACACACACACACACATACACACACACAGACATCACTTCAAAAATGTTTGATTCGTGATCAGGGATGCTTGAAACGTGCTCTCCCGTCGAAAACTCGAATTCGAATTTTCGACCCCGTCACAATACTTTCCTTATACATTATGTATATAAGGAAAGTAATATATGCAATTCGTAGACCAGTAAATAAGTTAATAACATCACAAATTCTTTTAGCAGTAAGTATACAGTTTTTTAATTCTGTTGATTAATTTTTATTTTTATAAACACTTGAAAGCCATAATAATTGATTAGCTGGAGATTGTTTAGATAAATGAAGCATTTTAGCATGGAGACTACAAAATATATGATGGTTACTATCGCTAAAGAAATTGCTAGTGCAATTAGAAACTGATTTAATATGGAAGTAATAAGTAAACTAAAATGGGTCAGTGACCAGTTAAAAATTGGAAGAAAATATTTAACTCCAGAAAGATCTTCTGGTAGGTAGGACGGTCTGGCGCTACAACAACAGCAACTCCAAAATGATCATGTGGATGATAGGCGGTATATTTACCTAGAAAATTTCGCCAAAGTTCAATAAAATAATTTTTACAAAAATATTTAGATATAGGTGGGGAAAAGGAACTTTGACAAATACTTTTGTAGATGCAGAAATTTTGGCGTAATAGCCAGCAGTTTCATTTACCAAATTACCCGCTAGAATTTTGAAGCAAGATATATATTTGAAACGTTTAGAATTAACATTTTTACTTATACTAATTTTAATGTAATTGAATTTATTTAAGATAAATTGAGTAACAGAAATCGAAGAGAGGCTGTCAGAATAAATATTGCCATGCAAGTTATTTTCAGCAGCGCAATCAAAAGCATATTCAATGGCGGTAATTTCATCCTAAAAAACTGTATTTTTACTTTCCCTGCAATACATAGTAATGTATAGGGAAAGTATTGGAATCATGTCGAAAATCGCAACTCGAGTTTTCGACGGATCTACACGTTTCGAGACCTCTAAAATACGAAAAAAACATTTTTAGCGTGACGTCTGTGTGTGTGTCTGTGTGCTGTGTGTCTGTCTGTCTGTGTGTCTGTATGTCTGTGTGTCTGTGTGTCCGTGTGCTGTGTGTCTGTGTGTTTGTGTGTCTGTGTGTCTGTCTATGCAGATTCTGTATCTACTTTAACTAAGAAACTAATAGACCGAATTTCATAAAATTTGGTAGGTAAGTCACTTGTGAGCGAATCTGGTGCTGATTAGTTTTGGGTACGATTCGGGATAAAAGAACCCGCCTTTTTTGCGATATGGCCCGCAGAAGCTTGTATCCGCTCTACCTGAAAATCTAATGGACTGAATTTCACAAATTTGGTAGATAAGTCTCTTGTGGGTCACCCTGGTGCTGATTAGATTTTGGTATGATTCGGAAAAAAATAACCTGCTTTTTTGGCGAAATGGACCGCAAAAATCGTCAAAATGTAAACTAAAAAACTACGTATGCTGAAATATATCCATTAATGCTTGTTTTATACGTAATTTTTAACGAAGAAAAGAATAAGATAAACCCCATTACACTAGGACTAGCCGTTCTTGAGATATCTTCGTTTTCTCGTTTTTTCGCTACGCCACCTTAGAAAATGAGTCCAGTTAGCAAATGAGAACGAAAATTGAATTAATAGTGGATTAAATTTAATTAAAATAAAGAGAATATGTATATAAGTCTGCAGGGAAAGTCATGTGCTGCTCACATCAGATTTTTAAAATCAAGTCCACAACAGAAAACCTCATCCAATACACCATGTTTAAAAATGCAAAAAAAGATCTGTTGGATTACAGAATAAGAATGTACTTAAATTACCAATTACAAAATTTTTCGATATTGTCTAATAAGTGTAAATCCACAATAAAGTTCTTACTGTGAGACCAGGAGGCATGTATCCAGTTTTTGATGTTTACTACGAAACATAGCGCAGACTTTTAGTCACCGTTTTATGACACTCTTGGCCCGGAAAGTTATGACCCAAATAAATACACGTCACACAAATTGCAGATATGATTGGGTCAAAATATCCTAGGATTAAGACTTAAATCAAGCTTCATTAGAAACTGAAAGAGTCAATAATGCAAAGATGCGACATAGCACTGCGGAACATCCAATAAGAGCATGGAAGGCGCATCTGAACAGCAGGTTAAATGATGCGGCTGCAAGGGGGAAAGTCGATTATTCACTAGTTGAAGAGATAAATAGTTGTAATTTCAAACAGTGTTATTCAGAGAGGGTCGTTTTTCAGTTGAGTATTGAGAATGTTATAGAAAAAGGCGAAGTCTGACTCCCACTGTCAGAAAAAGAATAGGAAAAGGTTTCAGCCATTCTGAGCAACAGACCCGAAATACAGAGGTATGTGCCAGTCTTCATGTACGTTAGGTCAATTTTTAATCTTCTGAATAAGATTCAAAAGACCTGGTCTCACACGGGGCTTTCTTCCATCTTAAGCGTTTGTTAATAAATTCAAAGTAATTTTAATTATAATAATATAGAGGTGTGAATAAATGATAATTTATTTTAAAGGTAAACATGTGGATTTTAATGAGTAGTGTTTTGATTTAATGATTATGTTAAGGAACGCTTACAAAGAAGTAATGGTGGGTTTTGCGGCCATGATAGCAATGTACAAATATTACGATTCACAACCACTTTAATTCAGATCAATAATTTAATAATCCACATGTTTATGTAAAAAGTAAACCTAATTTAATGTTCTTTCACCACACTTACAAAAAGCATTTTTTTTACAATATGGTTATTGGCGAATGACTGGGATATTCAAAAATGCTAAAGACTACAACACTTACAGTCGCAGGTGTCTAATGTAAAGCTTGTTCAAAATGTTTTTAATCAGCAACAATGCAATAACCAATATTTTAACCAACAATCAGCAACAAATCAAGAAACAATATTTTAATCGCTTACTTTGTCAAGCATTTTACGTGTCATCGTTTAACCTGTAAGTATAACCTATGTATGCACAACTATTTTTTGGTTTCCATATACGAGCTTTGTTCTTAAAAATTGAGCGAGTTATATTTAATTGAAAATTGAACATTGTGAATGGGGACCATATATCAAGTTAGAAATGTAAATTTGTGATATATCACAAAAAATATAAAGCTGGAATTATATACATAGGAACTATAATACATAGGATACCCAACCGCGTAGTGAGTATCACTGTTTTATATGATCTCTATCTGTGTAATGGTTTATTTAGATGCATTTGTGATAAAAATTTTGACACATATTATAGTATTTTTGATCTAAATAATTTTCATCGTCAATTTGCTTATGATCCCTGTTTTCACTGATGAAACAGCCTTTCACATGGTACGGAAAAGTGGCATAAGTGAGATTTTTTCCTTTATCATAATTCAGTTGACATTAAAAATACAGATATGCAGGGTTATTTTAATGAAATTGTTGTATTTCTTTATTCATTTCTTTATTCATGTTTGTATTATAGTCATTTTTTTAAGCTAAGGTTTTCTTTCTTTATTACTTACTGCACAATAGATGGCAATATATACAGGGCGTCCCAAAAAGATTGAACCCCGCTTTAATTCTTTAACTGTTGGAAATAAGTGGGTAATGTAAAATGCAAAAATGTTAAAAGTAAGGTTGGAAATAAGATTACTTTAATGAAATAGTCCTCCCATTCATTTTCAAAAAGTTACACTTTTTAAATTTTTATACGACCCTCTAAGACAAATTGGGTCAATCAGAATGTTTTTTATTTTTAATGCAACAAGATCATTAAAGAAACGCATATATGTATCTTTAAAATTGAGCGAGTTATATTTAATTGAAAATTGAACATTGTGAATGGTGACAATATATCAAATTAGAAATGTAAATTTGTGACATATCTCAAAAAATATACATCTGGATGATAATACATAGGATACCTAAAGGCGTAGTGAGTACCACTGTTTTATATGATCTCTGTCTGTGCAATGCTTTATTTAGATGCATTTGTGATAAAAAATTTTGACACACATTAACGTATGTTTGATCTAAACAATTTACATCGTCAACTTGTTTATGATTCCTGTTGTCACTGATGAAACAGCCTTTTACATGGTACGGAAAAGTGGCATAAGTGAGATTTTTTCCTTTATCATAATTCAGTTGATTTTAAAGATACAGATATGCAGTTTTTTAATGATCTTGTTGTATTAAAAATAAAAAATTCTGATTGACCAAATTTGTCTAATGGAGTTGTATAAAAATTAAAAAAGTGTAACTTTTTGAAAATTAATGGGAAGACCATTTCATTAACGTAGTAATATTTTCTACCTTACTTTCAACATTTTTGCAATTAACATTGCCCACTTATCTTCAACCGGTAAAGAATTAAAGAATTACAGCGCGTTTCATTCTTTTTGGGACACCCTGTATAGTGTGACTACTGAGTGTGTATATCTGTGTGCGTGTGTGTGTATATTTATCTGTATGTGCAATGTTTCTATCCATTCTAGCTGCATAATTAATGGACAAAACTCCATAAAATGTTATAGTTAAGTCACTTGTGTGTCTCCCTGGTTCTGATCAGATTTTAGTACGATTCGGGAAAAAAAACACTCGAAAAAAACAGAACCCGCCTTTTTTTAGCGAAATGACCCGCAAAAATCTCATGTATCCACTGTAGCTAAAATACTAATTGACCCAATTTCACAAAATTTGGTAGATAAATCATATGTGAGTTATCCTAATGCCGATGAGATTTTGGTACGGTTCGGGATTAAAGAACTTGCCTTTTTTTCGAAATGGCCCTCAAACTTCGTCAAAATCTAAAATACAGGTAACAGACTACGTTAACTTAAATGTATCAATTAAATGCTTGTTTATTTTTTAATTTTTAATGAAGAAAATAATAAAACCATACTCTAGAACTAGCTGTTCCTGAGATATTTCAGTTTATTCGCATTTTCGCTACATCCCCTTTGAAAATAAGTCCAGCTACCAAATAAAAACGAAAATTGAATTAAAAGTGCAAATTGAGTGTAATTAATAATACATATGGGTGTTATTTTGTGCAATTAAATACAATTTAATGGATTATTAAAGAAATAAAGAGAACGTGAATATGAGTTTGTTGCGAAAGTCAGGTGCTGCCAACACCAGACTTTTACCGATTATTATCTTTCAGTTAGGAGTGTTATTTATTCAACATTAAGCTTGTTTCCCCTACAACACCCCTTTTAGTTGATCGGGAAAGAGATCTAAAACATAGATAAAGATTTATCACGTAACTAATTGACAGCAGAAGGATTTTGTTTCTGAACCTGTGTCTCAATTGCCATCCAGGAAAGTGGAAACAGTAGGGCAGGCAATGTTTCAAAAATAATTGTCCGGTGTATAACTTTTGAAAGGTTAGTGTTAAACACATACTCACAATTGAGGAATTACAAGAATAATTATATTATAATCTATATATATATATACATATATATATATATATATATATATATATATATATATATATATATATATATATATATATATATAAATATATATTCTATCCAATTAGTTTTGGATTGAACCTTGGTTGAAAAATTGAAATACATTGAACCCTATGGGACCTAATTTTCAAACATTTTTAAGCGAATTTAAAATTCACAAATTGCTTCGAAAGTTTTAGGAAATATTTAAATAATCACATAAAGAATATGAAAAAAAAATTCAGCAAAATATATTCGGTAGTTTTTTAAATAAAAATTAAAATAATAATTGGACCCATATTATATGAAAGGATCACGTGATCTACTTCAAAATAAAATATCGCAACTATCTTGTGTCAAAATCGTGATTTTTAAAGTTCTTTTTAAATTATATTTAGTATTGTAGCCGTACTAAAACCGCTTTATTTTCCCATAATTTCTGTGCATCTATATTCTAAAACAACGCAATTATAATATATTTTAGCTTAAAAGATCAATGCCATCCATCGAGTTTAAAGGATCAATGCCAACATCAAAATCGGGATTTTTAAAGTCCTTCTTAATTTATATTTAGTGTTGCAGCCTTCCTAAAATCGCTTTATTTTTGCTTAATTTCTGTGCATCTATATTATGAAACAACGCAATTACAATGTCTTTGAGTTTAAATGATCATCAAACTTTGATTATTTCTACAATGAAGGTTATTTTTCACTTATGGAGAATGTAAACACATTAAGATATAGGACGAGTTGTATAAGAAATGCTAAATTTCTTTAACGCAAAACTATTTAGCTCTGAAGTGTGAAATATAGCTGATATGAATGAAACATTCATTGAATTTACATAGAGAAGCAGACGATTTTAAAGCAGACTTTTTCGATGAAGTTCTAAGCATAGAGTTAAATTACTTTTAACTCCATTTTTTCAAGTTTTTAAGTAAAATAAATCACTGTAGTATTATGATGAATGAAAGGAAAATAAAAGTGTATGAATGAAATATTTACGGATTTTACATAGAGAGCCAGGCGATTTATATTTCAATGATGTCATTTGTATAAAGTTCATTTTTTCCGATGAAATTTTAAGTGTTCAAATATAATAAATTAATGTAGTATCGTGATAGTTTTAAAAATAGTACCGCTCAATGTATCGCATTTTAGAGATGTTTAAATAAAATTCTATTGCAGTTGGAAAGTTTCATAATCAATGATTTATTCATGACTGATCTTTCTTGTTGTAATATAGATGTAGTTTGCGAGTTATTATATTTTTTACGCATTTCTAAAATGAAAAATGTTCTTCTGTATCGGCGAGTTCTTCGTGTTTCTTTATCTCGTTCCATAAAAACAAAGCATACAAAATATTAAATGCAGTTAATTTGTTGAAAAGTGACAGGCAAACACCCTGAAATACACCAATTTTTGATTTAAAATTTCTTTAGTTTGGCTTGAAACAACTCGCAAAGCGATCTCAGCGAGCTCTAGCAAGAAGGAGGCGAAGCTTCAGATTTTCGCAGCTAATTACGGGGGTTTTGAGAAGCGTAAACAGCAGGGGTTGGATACCCCTATTTCTTTCCTTATGCAAAATAATGTATAAGGAAAGTATTGTGACGGGGTCGGAAATTCGAATTCGAGTTTTCGACGGGAGATCACGTTTCAAACATCCGTGATCACGAATCAAACATTTTTGAAGTGATGTCTGTGTGTGTGCGTACGTGTGTGTGTGTGTGTGTGTGTGTGTGTGTGTGTGTGTGTGTGTGTGTGAAATTATGTGTGTGTGTGAAAGTATGTGTGTATGTGTGTTAGTGTGTCAGTGAGACTGTGGAGACGATAACTGACGAACGAATGGACCGATTCGAGCGAAATTTGGTACAACAATTACAATCCGTAAACACTGGAAGCCTTTTATCTTTATACGCAATTGAATGTTCAGAACCCCCCTAAATTTTCGAGTGAAATTTTGAAAAAGTTGTCAAAAAATCAAAACCTATAATAAAGTTACGCAAGTAAACATTTCTTATGTAATTTTCATTTGAAAACGATTTATATAAATTTTAGAACGTTAACCGAAACCATTCTCGAGACATTGCATATTTTTCAAAAAAATTATCAAAACGTCATTAAAAAAATATTTCTTATTGAGAAACATGTTCATTTTTCATATGTAATACCATGCGATAAATTGACATCATTTTCGTGGATTGACGTGGTTCCATTCTTGAAAAAAGATACTTTGAGTAATATTTTTGTATTTGAACGCTAATAGTCATTTATCTGGTGTAAGAATAACTCATTTCTCCGTCCATAACGCTTGGCGAGATTTTGGCAACGAATTTAGCGGAATATCGCCATCTTGGCGACTTTTTTAGATGTTGCTGATTTAACGAAAAATTCGCCAAATGGATAAAAATGACGCTAAATCAATGAAAATGACGACTCACTGACGAAAATTCAAAATCTTGAAAAGAGAATATAAATATTTACTATAAAAATAATCTATTTTTTTTTACTGTAACAGTAGTAAATGCATTGCATCATATAAGGAAAGTCATATGCAGCCCACATCAGATTTTTTAATATTAAAATGCTGACAATAACGTTTTATAAAGCCCCCTTGGCGGAGAAATTTTGATCACTCTTAAAATTTGATTAACATTTGGAATTTATTAAAACACAGGGACAATTCTAAACGAAAAACTAGTAGTAATATTCATGGACAACACTTGGAGTCTGTATATTAATTTTTTAGCGGATTTAAAATTCACAAATTGCTTGGAAAGCTTTATGAAATATTCAAATTTACCCATAAAATATATAAAAAAATTCAGCAAAATATATTTAATAGTTTTTTAATTAAAAATTAAAATAATAATTACAACCTTTATATGGAAAGATCACGTGACCATTGGAAGACAGATCACGTGACTCGCTTCAAAATGAAATATGGCATCTATCTTGTTTCAAAATCGTGATTTTTAAAAGTTCTTTTTAATTCATATTTAGTGTTGTTTTCGTCCTAAAACTGCTTTATTTTTGCTTAATTTCTGTGCATCTACATATTGAATCAACGCAATTACAATATAGTTGAATTTAAATGATCATCCAAATTGAGATTTTCTACACGAAGCCTACTTTTCACTTATGGAAAATGTAAGTACCAAAAGCTGTAGAATGAGTTGCATAAGAATTGCTGCATTTCTTTAACGCAAAATTATTTAACTCATGAAGTCTGCAATATAGCTGATATGAAGTGACACGTTCATTGATTTTAAGCAGAGGAGCAAACGATTTTTTTTCGATGAAGTTTTAAGCATAAAGTTAAATTACTTGAAGCTCAAAGATTTTAAGTTTTTAAATAAAATAAATTATTATATTATTGTGATGAATGAAATGAATGGCAAAATGTTTGTAAATGAAATGCTGCTTTCATAGAGAGAGCTAGCCGTGTTATATTTCGATTACGTCATTTGAATAAATTTCATTTGTTTTCGATTAAGGTTTCAAATATAATAAATTATTGTAGTATTATGATAATTTAAAAAATATTACGCAGGAATGTATCGCATCTTAGAGATGTTTAAACCAGACATTTTATATTTCAATGCCGTCATTTGAGTGAAGTTCATTTTTTTCGATGAAGTTTTAAGTTTTCAAATATAATAAATTAATGTGGTATTGTGATAATTTTAAAAATATTACCGACGAATGTATCGCATTTTAGAGATGTTTAAATAAAATTGCATTGAATTTGGAAAGTGTATCATAATCAATGCTTTATGCATGATTGATCTTTCTTGTTATTTTTTGTACTGATTGGGGAGTATTTCAGCACGAAATGGTTTTTCTGTCAGACATAAATAGTTTTCATGTAACGTTATAGATACATTTTCCCCTATAACTGCTGAATTTTAATGTACCTAAAATAATTAAATGTGTGGTGATACATTTCACCATTATATCTATTGGAAGATCCAAGAAATGACTAGCAATTGTGAGCATATGGAAACATCTTCTGTCAATATGCGAACTGTGCGTAAACCATATACACAAGACCTCCAAAAATTCGCGTGTTACTTCACATTAGGGTTCTTCTTTATTCCATTTTCTCTTATTGATCTAGGACGAGGGCTAAAAGACAAAAATAAAGAAACATATCACGTGACTTGCTGACGGAAAAGGATTACATCCCTGCATCTTTGTCTGAAAGCCCCCCTCCTTCAGAGGGCAGTAAAAATCTTCGCCTCATGTATAAACAGAAGAAGAGGGCAGAATCACGTGACTAGTTTCATCAATGGCTGCCGTAATAGAATGTAGATAGTGTGAGATGTATTTCAAATATTCGTTGAAAGGAAGATACATCTCACCTTTCTGGAAATACGTGATGTGTGTTCCACTATTGTTGGGATATTTGGAATAAAACAAGTTTTTGACGTTTCGACACGGTTCAAGCGAAATAGAACAATATGTAATATCAATAAGTAAAACAAACTTTATATCATGGATAAAGAAATTGTGAGCTACATATTTAAGCACAAATATAATAACAATGCTGAATACAGCAGTTTACAGTATACGTTGAATCTCATTCATTAATGTAAACAACCACTAAATCCAAATTTAAAAAGACAAAAAGGACACAAGTATAAGAAACAAAGTATATGTATAGCCAAGTCGTCGATTAAGAGTTGATCTGTAAGGGACAATGGAAAGCAGAATAATAAAACATATGCTATTTGTGTCCATATTATGTTAGTTGTGCTTTTAGTTCGGCTGGGCTGTTCTATATTCTACTTTTGGTTGGTTCTCTCTGATTTGGGTATAATATATATATATATATATATATATATATATATATATATATATATATATACATATATATATATATATATATATATATATATATATATATATATATATATATATATATATATATATATATATATATATATATATATATATATCCTATTGTACTATTTATAAGACAATGTTACAATGTTGTATACTGAAAAATTTTGGATGCATTTAAAATGGATTTTGACAATACTATTGTTTCAAGCAATAAATGGCAACGATACAGAGCGAGATTTTATAATGCTTTTGTCGATGATGAAGGTGCTTTAGTCGGTTGAATGGAATTTGTAAGTTGTTTTTAGCATACGGGGTATTCATAAAAATAGCTGTCTTTTCAAACCTCATTTATTTCATATTGGAGGCATTGCCGACTACGCATGCAGGTTCCTTTGGGATGGGCGTCTTCTACGTTAACGTTATTCTGAAATTTGACCACAGGTATTATATGGCTCCGGGAGTGTTACCAATGGTGTAAAAGTCGGCTCGTAACATGGAATTAGAGGTCACAATCCCCCTAGGCCTTTTATATATTCCCTACTGGACTTTTTCAATTATTTCATGTTCTCTTCATATTGCAGTTTTTGCTATGATATATATATATATATATATATATATATATATATATATATATATATATATATATATATAAGAGAAAAGGGTTTGAAGATCCAATGAAAGAAAAGTGAGAAACTGTAACACGAAAATTCAAATATCTAACAGGCTTACGAAATAAAAGTATAAATTAAATCAACAAATCAAATCTTCAAGAAAATGGAAAAAAAAAAGAAATAAATAAAATAAATATCGAATCAACAAGTCAATGAAAAGTATTAAAATACAAAGGTATGGAATCGAAAAGAAAATAACAAACGAAATCAAGCACAAACGCTATACACGTGGACAAGGCTCTAAGCCTAAATCATGAATTGTTCACATCCACAAAAATCGTATTCATGCCCAGGTTTTTTGTAGAAGCAAACACAAAAATGTATGTTTCTGAAGAAATAGACAGATTATATCTATGAACTATTTATACTTGGACGACATACGTAAATAAGAAAAATAAAAGGAAAAATGGATACCAAAAACCGGACTGAAAAAATACACTAACCTAGTAACCACGGGAACACAGAAAGAAGTGACAAGTGTTGCCATTCACAAAGGAATAAGATATACTGTTGCCATTCGTAAGAAATAAATAACAGTAATACGAAAATATATGTACAAGAGATAATATACCATCAAGAGGGGCAATAATAGAAAGGCTAATGTCTAAGTGGATGTATAAATAAAATATCAAAACAGGAGAAGGGAGATGTCAGGCTAAATTTTAAAGCAATATTAAATAAAATTCAAGAAAATCCAGCTATTCTAAATTTTTTAACTATACCATTTACAAAATAAGAGGGATATTTATATAAATTGCTAATAATTTTTAGATTATCAATATGTAAAGCATGGAATTTTTTATCAGATAATCTATATATTCTAAAAAGCTGATTAAGAATAATATTTCTAAACACTAGAAACGAGTTGCGGGAATTAAATGGTAAGATTTTATTAATTTTAAAATTAAAAGAGTCTTTTTTATCATATAAATTAGCAACAATTCTATTAGAAGGTTCAACAAAAATGTTTAAATCCAAAAAATTAATATTTTTACTAATAGTAGCTTCATTAGGAAATAATTACAAATTATCAGGATAGAAATCTATATTAATAACACAATTTTCAGTATGTACTAAGCAAATCAGATCATCAACATATCTGTAAATTGTATAATATATTGATGTAAAAGACTGCTCAAAATGATAACGATATAAATTAGCTAACATACTGCTACTGCAGCCACCCTGTGGAACTCCGAAGGAAAGTCATAAGGAATAAGGAAAGTCATGTGTTGCTTACATCAGATTTTTTTTTAGTGTTATAGCTCCATGGGGCGGAACCGTTAATGGTTCCAATAACGGAAATATGATTCAGCAAGGAAAATTATGTAAATACATAACTTGGAAGTGGGGAGTAGACCGCATAGACAACCCCTTCAAATGGAGACCCTGACTGTTACATCGATTACTCTGGACTGGCGAGTATAGTTTCCGGATGCATGAACAAGTTCGAAGATATGGTTAACTTGAATTTTATTCAAGGAAACAACTAACGTTAATAAGAACTAAATACAAATATCAACTTTGTAACTATCTCCCTATATTAAAACAAGAAAGACCAATCATGCGTAAAGCATTGATTATAAAACACTTTCCAACTTCAATGCAATTTTATATAAACATCTCTAAAATGCGATAGATTCCTCAGTAATATTTTTAAAATTATCACAATACTTCATTAATTTATTATACTTGAAAACTTAAAATTTCATCGAGAAAAGAAATGAACTTCCTTCAAATGAAGGCATTGGAATATAAATTGCCTGGTTTAAACATCTCTAAAATGCGATACATCCCTCGGTAATATTTTTAAAATTACCATAATACGGCAATAATTTATTATTTTTGAAAACTTTATCGAAGACAAATGAACTTTATTAAAATGACGTCATCGAAATATAAATCGCCTCTATATAAAAGCAGCATTTAATTCATAAACTTTTTTCCATTCATCACAATACTATAATAATTTATTTTATTTAAAAACTTAAAAGCATGGAGGTTCAAGTAATTTAACTCTATGCTTAAAACTTCTGCGAAAAAATCGTCCTCTTCTCTGTGTAAAATCAATGAATGTTTCATTCATATCAGCTACATTCATTGCAGACTCCATGAGCAAAATAATTTTGTGTCAAAAGAATGCAGCAATTTTTAAACAACTCATTCTACATCTTTTGGTGTTTACATTATCCATAAGTAAAAATTAGGCTTCGTTGTAGAAATAATCAAATTTGGATGATCATTTAAACTCAAATACGTTGTCATTGCGTTGTTTCAGTATGTAGATGCACAGAATTTAAGCAAAAATAAAGTGGTTTTAGGACGGATACAACATTGAATATGAATTAAAAAGAACTTTAAAAATCACGATTTTGACTCGAGATGGATACCATATTTTATTTTGAGGTAGGTCACGTGATCTTGTCATATGATGATCACATGATCTCTTAATAAAGGGTGCAATTATCCTTTTAATTTTTATTTAAAAAAGCATTGAATATATATTGCTGAAATTTTTTTACATATTTTATGGGATAATTTGAATGTTTCCTAAATCTTTCGAAACAATTTGTGAATTTTAAATTCGTTTAAAAAATGTTTGAAAAATTAGGTCCTATAGGGTTCAATGTATTTCATCTTTTCAACCCAGGTTCAATCCAAAACTAATTGGGTGATATTACTCATTTATATTTCCATATGTCCCACTGACCGTCTGAACAACATACCAAAATTTCATTTTGACAAAGTCATTTTTACGGCAGTTATCGTGCTAAAGGACAGATAGACAGACAGACAGACAGAATGAATGGAGTCATAAACACTTTTCAACTATGTTGTAAAGTGTTAAAAGGGAAAGTCTTAAACACCTATTAAATTTTGCACGAATATCAGTGGGGTAAAAATCGTAAATTAAGAAAAACAATTATTTATTTAGAAATTATCAGAAAAATCATTATTGGCCGTAGAAATACATAACACACCCAATAAAAATGAATTTGTATTTTGAAAACTGAAAATTAAAATTAAGAAAAAAAAGTTCACCTGAATGTATCAATTACGTTGTTCAGACCGTCTGAACAACGTAATAAAATTTCATTTTGATAAAGTCATTTTTCCTGCAGTTATCTTGCTAACGGACAGACAGACAGAAAGATTGAACAATGTCATAAACACTTTCCAACAATGTTGTAAAGTGTTAAAAAGTAGCTGCCACCGCCGCCGCTGTTTGAGAAATTTCAAATTTCTCAAGTATCTCTGTGACATGCCGCAAAATCTATAGCATATAAAAATATGAAGTTCAGGACATTTGTAGAGAAATATTAGAGACACACTCAGATAAAAGCAGTTTTCGATTTGAAATTTAGTTTAGGAAATACTTAATTTCAAAGTTAAAGGAAGAGTTTTTGAGCTGCGATTTCGCGTCCTATGGACAGACTAGAAGTAAGAAGACCTCCAATATTTGATGACATGTACTTACATAATTGTATTTTTGCAGGACGGAGTCTCTTTTTTAACACTTTACAACAAAGTTGAAAAGTGTTTATGACTTTGTTCATTCTGTCTGTCTGCCTGTCTGTCTGCCTGTCCATTAGCACGATAACTGCCGTAAAAATGACTTAATCAAAATGAAATTTTAGTATGTTGTTCAGACGGTCTGTAGAACCTATGGGAATATAAATGAATAATATCACCCAATTAGTTTTGGATTGAACCCGGGTCGAAAAAATGAAATACATTGAGCCCTATGGAACCTAATTTTTCAAACATTTTTAAGCGGATTTAAAATTCACAAATTGCTTCGAAAATTTTAGGTAATATTCAAATTGTTCCATAAAATATACAAAAAAAAATTCAGCGAAATATATTCAGAAGTTTTTTAAATAAAAATTAAAATAATAATTACACCTCTTATATGAAACGATCACGTGACCATGATATGAAACGATCACATGACCCACTTCAAAATGATATGTGGCATACATCTTGTTTCAAAATCGTGAATTTTTTAAGTTCTTTTTAATTCATATTGAGTGTTGTATCCGTCCTAAAACTACTTTATTTTTGCTTAAATTCTGTGCATCTACATATTGAAACAGCGCAATGACAATATATTTGAGTTTAAATGCTCATCTAAATTTGATTATTTCTACAACTAAGCCTATTTTTCACCTATGTAAAATGTAAACAGCAAAATATATAGAATGAGTTGTATTAGAATTCCTGTATTTTTTTAACACAAAATAATTTAGTCCATGGAGTCTGCATGGCTGATATGAATGAAATATTAATTGATTTCATGAAGAGAAGGACGATTTTTTTCGATAAATTTCAAGCATAGAGTTTAATTTTTGGTAGCTCCATGGTCTTAAACAAAATGTTTAAATAAAATAAATTGTTATAGTATTGTGATGAATGAAATGGAGAAAGTTATGAATGAAATCCTGCTTTTATAGAGAGATTCAGGCGTGTTACTTTTTCTATGACGTCATTTGAATTAATTTCAGTTGTTTTCGATGAAGTTTTCAAATATAATAAATTATCGTAGTATTATGATAATTCTAAAACTATTACCGAGGAATGTATAACATTTTAGAGATGTTTAAACCAGGCAATTTATATTTCAATGCCGTCATTTGAATGAAGTTCATTTTTTTCGATGAAGGTTTAAGTTTTCAAATATAATAAATTAATGCAGTATTGTGATAAGTTTCAAAATATTACCGAGGAATATATTGCATTTTAGACTTGTTTAAATAAAATTGCATTGAAGTTGGAAGGTGTTTCATAATCAATGCTTTAAGCATGATTGATCTTTCTTGTTTTAATTTCGATTTAGTTAATGGATTATTAAATTTTTTTTTGCACTTCTGAAGTGAAAAATAGTTTTCTCTACGTGCAAAAATTTAATTGGTCGAGACGATTGCTAGCTTTTTTCTGATTGGTTTCTGGCAGAAACGTTACGAAATGCGCGAGAACTGAGTTATTAAAGCATTAAAGACTTTAAAAGTATATATATTTATTTCTAAACACGACTACAACGTTTGTAGTGCACTTTGGAAAATGTGAAATATTGACAATCATATGACTTATCGTTTATTTTGACTATATCTGTTACTCATTAAACATAGCTTTACGCAACCATTGTTGTCATGAACATCAGAATGTCATTGTCATATTGCACAACAATTAAATATTTTATTGATGTAAATATCTCTATATTGAAAGCTTAACATATATTATGGAACTGCATTACGAACTAGCAGCGAAACCTACATTTATGAAATTTTGCCGTTTCTTCCAGTAAGCTATTGTTCTTAATAGCAGGCGGCATGAAAGGATTCGTGATGCAGGCTCAACGAGCGCCAGGAAGTAGAAGATGAAGCCTCCCAACTCACGAAGCGATATCCGGAGTTGCCGAGCATAGTGATTTGGGGGCTGTGTTTGGTGACATTGTTTGTGTAGTTAAGGGAGTTAGTGAGCGTCAGCTAATAATGGGACGAAGCCCCCACGAGGACTTCACGCATGCGGTGAGCTGCGATTGATGAGTGGCTGTCAAAGGAGAGCGGTGTTCGGATGTTTTGCGAGCTTCAACGAGCATGGGACATGTAGGTGATTGTGTGCACCTTCCGAATTCAAAGAGCTCGCGTAGCGAGTTCTAGAGCAGGTGAATGTATGTTAACAAGGGATAGTCCCAAACAGATGCATTACGCCTGCGTAGCTGGCGGTTCGAAAATGCTCGCGAAGCAAGCTTAGCGAGCGTCAGCGTATCGAAAGCGAAGCCTCCCGACTCGCGAATTGAAATACGGGTGAATGAGCAACAACCAATGGAGTGAGGATTACCGACCTATGCGAACGTCAATGAGCGTTAGCGATTAGGATGCGAAGCCTTCCAACTCGTGATTTAAGTTACGGGGTTAATGGGGGGGGCAGCCAATGGAGGACGGAGCCCCTAGATTTTGCGGGCGTCAGCAAGCATGGGACACGTTGGTGGTTGTATGCGCCATTCATATTGTAAGAGGTAGCGGCGCGAGTTCTAGGACTGATGAATGTCAGTAATAAGGACGGCACCCATATGCTCAATACACCTGCTTAGCGGGCAGCATTAAAGTGCTCGCGAAGCGAGATCAGCGAGTGTCAGCGTGTAGCAGGCAAAACCTCCCAACTCGTACGGGTGTTGGCAAGCGTAGCAAGCAGGAGACGGAGCCCACTAGTCTGTAAAAAATAGTTTATGTTCAGATGGTTAGTGGAATAGTTCCTCTAAAAAGTTCAGGATTCCTCTAAAAGTGTAAATTTTAGAATTTTTCCAGAAATACTCCCCAAATAGTTATAACTAGTTGCAGAAAACTATGCACCTTAATTTAAGAAACTTTCTATCTGCGCGTATATGTCTAGAATTGTACATTAATCACGTTATCACCTTTTCCTCAAAACACTATATATTATAGAGAAGCTAAAACTGAAATATCTATATGCATGGATAGATCCATCAAACATTCTACGCCTTAATTCTACATCAATTGCATCCAGTTACCGTTTTGATTACTTCCATAAATCTGATCCTTTGATGTTCAATGAGTTCACAAAGAAGGAAAAGCATTCTGAAAATATTGATCTATTCACAACACCAGTATATATTCACAAGTGATATATATATTCACAAGTAATATATTCACGAGCGATATATATATTTCCTCCAAATTTGCAATTACAAAAATGGAATTTTTCAGGATTCCTCTAAAAGTGTAAATTTTAGAATTTTTCCAGAAATACTCCCCAAATAGTTATAACTAGTTGCAGAAAACTATGCACCTTAATTTAAGAAACTTTCTATCTGCGCGTATATGTCTAGAATTGTACATTAATCACGTTATCACCTTTTCCTCAAAACACTATATATTATAGAGAAGCTAAAACTGAAATATCTATATGCATGGATAGATCCATCAAACATTCTACGCCTTAATTCTACATCAATTGCATCCAGTTACCGTTTTGATTACTTCCATAAATCTGATCCTTTGATCCCGGCCCAAAGCATGATGGGAAAAGTTTCATCACACGGCGTCCATTTTCTAAGTCCGCCATTAGTGTCTGGAAGCTAATGGCCTATTCCGGGAGATGAAAGGTGTCTCTTAATGATTTTTACGTCTCGGGGCAACAGAAATCAATACCACCATAAAAACCTGCTACCGATCCTGCCTCGTTAATTTATCTCCAAGAACCCCTCCCCCCCCTCCCACCTTTTTTTTTTGTTTTTTTTTTTATATATTTCCTTCCAGAATTCCTTTGAAGACCTGTTGATGTATCACTCAAAGGATTTTACTTTCCTTAGATAGAATGTGCCAAAAAGTATTACGTTGAAGGTGAGGCAAATATCCGACTTTGATTTTGACATTTTTACACGTTTTGAGAATACCTAATATATGAATACGAATCAACTGATTTTTAATGCTGTTTGTCTGTTTATGTGTTTGTCTTTGTGTAAATGAGTCTGTTGATGTGATTTCTCTCGAACAAAATGAGCGAATGGAATTTGCTACGGTTATTTTAATAGATACATTTGTTACGGTTCTCTAAGTATATAAATTTGGTACGGTCAATTTAATGGATAAATTTGAGACGGCTATTTTGATGGATAAATTTGGGACGGTTATTTTAATGGATGGATTTGGTATAGCTAGTTCAATGGATAAATTTAGTATGGTTATTTTAATGGATTAAAGTTATTTACATAGATGAATATTTTGCGACTCAATGGATAATTTTGGTACAGTCATCTCGATGGATAAATCTGGTACGGTTATTGTAATTGATGAATTGTGTACGGTTATTTTATTGTAGAATAGAAGCAGCATTCTTTTTGAGAAATAGCCCGCAAAATATCCCATTAGCTTTATATATTCCCAACGTTGTAAGATCGTTAAAATGAGTTCAATATGCAGCTTCACTTATATATATATATATATATATCCCTATCCGGAATCATGATGTCTGGACATGATTTTGGGGTGGGTGGGTTAGAATCCGGGAGGGATCAACTCAAATTTTATGAAATGTTATTGTGTCATCGCAGATACGTATGCGATTAAAATTTCCCGAAAATCGGCTTGGTCAAAGTGGGTCAAAATTGATTTCAACTTTTGCCCAAAGAAATAAACAAACACACAGAGAAACCAACCTAAATAAAACAGTGCAACAATAAATAAGCGAATCTCTTTCTCAATGAGAGCATCGTCACCACACATTACATATCCACAATTTGCCATTCTAAATACCTGAAAAGAGTTATGTTTAATATGAATCTATATCAAGTAGCAGCGTGATTGAATATTTGTTGTCTTTTTCTTCATATCAAAATTTGTTTATTTGTAGCGAAAGACATACGTTGGCCACTTTCTTATCCCATGAGAATAATTTTCCTTTTACATATACTGTATTTGGAAATAAATAATAATGGTAAAGATCCATAAAAAATAAGTAGAGGACATAAAGGAAATATGTCACGTTTTAGTGGTTAGAAACAACTGGTAATTGGGAGATACCGGATAAATTAGAGTTATCCCAGTAATAAATGTTTTTCTCGATTATTTTTCTACATTCATGTTATCTGAGTTTTATTTCCGTAAGAAAAGGCTTTTTCCCTTATATATTGAAGATCATATAAGTTAATTTCGTGTACATAAAATATTTCATGGAATGTGGCTTTGCTAAATTTTCTTATATCAGAATATATTTTAAATAACTTTTTTTATTCAAATTGTACAAGGATTTTTTTTTTTAATTTTGTCTTCTGGGTCCAGAAGATTGAAATTCTATCATGGTACTTTTCACATTAAAGGGCTTGACAAAATCTTTCAATTGCTATTATATTTGACAATGATTGATACCTTCCAATGGATACCATAATTGATATCATATGTGACTCCCACCGGGGGGGTAACTGCCCCCTCTCTCGACGGGGAGGGCAAATGACGTAACAAACAGAAAATTGTATTGCATCTGATTTTGAAAACAATTATTTAAACTATTAAGTATCGTGATCGTTGAATTGTAAATAATATCTTTTATGCTTGTTTATTTCAAATTTTACCCTATGCTGTCATGTTAAAAACATATAAAGTTTCTATTCAATGTTAAAGTTCATGCTGCTACACATGAAATGACTACACATGGCTGCTACACATCTGTGGCTGCTACACATGAAATAGACTACAGACATTTAGACAGACAGACAGACGGACATTACTTCAGAAATAGTCCAAACATGTTCAGGAGGTCTTAAAACATATATTGGCATCAAAATCTCGAATTCGAAAGTTTTGGTGAAAACAATACTTTCTCTATATTATGCTACATAGTATGAAAAAGTAAACATTGAAATATAAAATTGAAAATATAAAAATCGTTTTCTATAACTATAAACTTAAACACTTTACAAATGGTTAGTTGTTTCAGAATAGAGTTACTGAAGTTTAGGAAATAATATATTTCTGCGCAGGGTTATATAAAATCGATTTGGGTTGCGATTGGTCGTTTAGGGATTACCGTTAAAAATTGTTGCAATACAGACTCAAAAATGTTTAAAGTTTGCGAAAATAATTTCAAGATTTTAGATTTCTTATAGGTCATAATTTATAGTTCAAGTCTAACGTGTATGCAACGTTTGAACTTCCTCACTATATCTGTGTATTTTAACAGCTTGTCAGTCATTCTCACTTGTTAGTCTATGGTGTAGATGCCTGTGAAATGACTAACCAGGTCCATGATTATAAATACGGTGATTATAAATACGGCCAATCCTTTATTTTAAAGGACTGGCCTTTATACATTTAGCAATCCATTAGAAATATTTTTTTTCAAAACTTAAATCTGTCCTTTATTACTTTACTTATATACATAGTATAATGTATAAGGAAAGTATTGTGACTGGGTCGAAAATTTGAATTCGAGTTTTCGACGGGAGAGCACGTTTCAAGCATCCCTGAACACGAATCAGACGTTGAGATGATGTGTGTGTGTGTGTGTGTGTGTGTGTTGTATGTGTGTGTATATGTGTGTGTGTGTGTGTGTCAGTGAGACTGTGGAGACGATAACTGAGGAACTTATATACTGTACTTTACTTATATACATTGTATAATGTATAAGGAAAGTATTGTGACTGGGTCGAAAATTTGAATTCGAGTTTTCAACGGGAGAGCACGTTTCAAGCATCCCTGAACACGAATCAGACGTTGAGATGATGTGTGTGTGTGTGTGTGTGTGTGTTGTATGTGTGTGTATATGTGTGTGTGTCAGTGAGACTGTGGAGACGATAACTGAGGAACTTATACTTATATACTGTACTTTACTTATATACATTGTATAATGTATAAGGAAAGTATTGTGACTGGGTCGAAAATTTGAATTCGAGTTTTCAACGGGAGAGCACGTTTCAAGCATCCATGAACACGAATCAGACGTTGAGATGATGTGTGTGTGCGCGTGTGTTTGTGTGTGTGTGTGTGTGTGTGTGTTGTGTGTGTGTGTGTGTCAGTGAGACTGTGGAGACGATAACTGAGGAACGAATGGACCGATTCGAACGAAATTTGGTACACAAATTACAATCCGTGAATACTGGAGGCCTATTGTTTTTAAACGCAATTGAATGAGCAGAACTCCCTTAAATTTTCGAGTGAAATTTTGAAAAAATCATCAAAAATTTGGACCTTTAATAAAGTTGCGCAAATAGACATTTCTTATGTAATGTCTTCTTAGTGAACGATTAAGATAAACTATAGAAAGCTAGCACGAATCCTTCTCGAGATATTGCGCATTTTTCTAATAAATTTATTAAAATATCCCATACATTAAAAAAAACATATTAACTGTTGAGAAACATGTTCACTTTTCATATGTAATCATCATGCGATGAATTCATGAGATGAATTTTCAATATAATATCATGCGATAAATTTGGTGACATCATTCTCGTTGATCTAGTTCGTTCCATTCATGAGAAAATATACTTTGAGTAATACTTTTGTATTTGAACGCCAACAATCATTTATCTGCTATGCGAATAACTTATTTATCCATCCATAACGCTTGATGATTTTGGCGACGGATTTAGTGGAATGTCGCCAACTTAGCGACTTTTTTAAATGTTGCCAAATTAATGAAAATCTCGTCAAATGGTTTAAAATGACACTAAATCAATGAAAATGACGACTAATTGACGGAAATTCAATATCTTCACAATAATATAAGAATCTACTATAAGAATAAGCTATTTTTGACTGTAAAAGTAGTAAATTCATTGCATTATATAAGGAAAGTCATGTGCTTTATTAAGTTTATATGTTTACTACTTTCAAAATGTGTTTTATTTTTAGTTAATAATATTTTCCAATTTTTTCTAAATTATTCAGAACCCATTTCAGATTTTATCCATGAAGGCGCACACCCTAGTGTAGAGGTAGGTGTAGAATTACCGCGGTGTAGAGTTACTCTGGTGTAGAGTTACCGCGCTGAAACACCCTCCCTCTCAGGAGCCCATGGATGAAGTATATCAAGTTGAAAAAAATACACTATTAAGACTAAAGACAAAGTCTCACACAATAATGTTAGTACGAAACACAATTATGTATTTAGTGATCATTTTAGGTGGGCAGGTGATACGCTCTTATTTAGTTGTCATTTTAAGCCTGGACTCCCCCACTTCTTAACAGTTACAGACTTATTTGGAAATGTGTAGTAATAAACGTCAGAATTGGCCTTTTATTATCTTCCTGAAAATATTGCCATCGTAATTATAACTCAACATATTTGAAATGTAGTGTTTTCATGACATTATTTTTTCTGTAGAAAAATGTAATCTTGCCAAAAAGAAATCGAGGTGGTACTGTCTATAATATTTAGAGAAAATGAAGATTAGGTAAATTGCGCATATAAAAACAAATTTGTTTCAAAAGCATTCAATTTTCACACAATAATGTTAGTGCGAAACACAATTATGTATTTAGTGATCATTTTAGGTGGGCAGGTGATACGCTCTTATTTAGTTGTCATTTTAAGCCTGACCTCCCCCACTTCTTAACAGTTACAGACTTATTTGGAAATGTGTAGTAATAAATGTCATTATTGGCCTTTTATTACCTTCCTCAAAATATTGCCATCGTAATTATAACTCAACATATTTGAAATGCAGTGTTTTCATAACATTATTTTTTCTGTAGAAAAATGTAATCATGCCAAAAAGAAATCGAGGTGGACTGACTATAATATTTAAAGAAAATGAAGATTAGGTAAATTGCGCATATAAAAACAAATTTGTTTCAAAAGCATTCAATTTTTTCCTGTAAATAATCTGATAAATTTTTCACTAAATTACATTTTAAAGGATTTTAAAGAAACATTGGAAGAACTTTTTAATATAATAAAGTATCAGTGAAAGATCTTAAAAGGTCTATGCTTGCTTTTCATTCTGATATCATATACAGGGTGTCCCAAAATAATTGAAACGAACTTTAATTCTTTACCTGGAGATAAGTGGACAATGTAAATTGCAAAAATGTTGAAAGTAAGGTAGGAAATAACACTACGTTAATGAAATAGTCCTCCCATTCATTTCCAAAAAGTTACACTTTTTTAATTTTTTATACGACCTCCTTAGACAAATTTGGTCAATCAGATTTTTATTTTTATTTTTAATGCAACAAGATCATTAAAAAACCGCATATCTGTATCTTTAAAATCAACTGAATTATGATAAATGAAAAAATCTGACTTATGCCACTTTTCCGTACCGTGTGAAAGGCTGTTTCAGGAGTGAAAATAGGAATCCTAAACAAAGTGACGATGGAAATTGTTTAGATAAAAAAATACACAAAAGTACTTAATTATTGAAAAAGTACTTACTTATTGAAAAGTAATTAAGAGTCCATGATTGCATCGTGAGCCTACGCGGAATTGGTAAAAATGTATCCTATGTATTATCATCCAATTTTACCTTTTTGCGATATGTCACAAATTTACATTTCTAAATTGATATAGGGTACCCATTCACAATGTTCAATTTTCAATTAAATATAACTCGCTCAATTTTAATAATACAGATATGCGGTTTTTTTAAAGATCTTGTTGCATTAAAAATAAAACATTCTGATTAACCAAATTTGTCTAAGGGGGTCGTCTAAAAATTTAAAAAGTGTAACTTTTTGAAAATGAATGGGAGGACTATTTCATAAACGTAGTCTTATTTCCTACCTTACATTCAACATTTTTACAAGTTACATTGCCTACTTATCTCCAACAGGTAAAGAATTAAAGCGCGTTTCAAACTTTTTGGGATACCCTGTATACAATTACGAATGTAGCCTGTAGAATCGTGGATGCATACGCAGGATACAAAAACGAGTCCATGTTTCTGGATAACTTACGTTTATTCACAAGCATAGAGTAAACCGGAGCATTATACAATTAAACAGCACTAAATATGCTCCACTTATTTCACAAAATAACTGATATTATTCCCAGAACGTTGACGAAAGTAATTTCACAAAACTGCATCTACTAATCTCAAAACATTGACAAAAATCACAGTCCAATATAGCTCGTGTCACGTCCATTCGTCAATTCCACTGCGACAGAGGGGAGAGTCCTTTTCATAGTATCTCCATAGAAACTTCTGAAAATCTCTGTATCTCAAAGAATAATCGTTCCATCGAGAAGTTTATGAAACATTCCGAGAGTTGCCAAATATCGCCAAATTGGCGACATATCACCAAATCTGGCAACCATTATTCTAACTGAAAAATCCTTATAACCCTAGACCCACGTCATCCAGACGGTATGCACTGTATTTTCTTCGACTGGCCTTCCAGACGACGAAAAATGAGGCGCCAAACGGAACATTGAAAGTTCGCAACAATATCTTACAAACGGATTTAATTAATATAACAAGAAAGATCAATCATGCATAAGCATTGATTATGAAACACTTTCCAACTGAAATGCAATTACATTTAAAAATTTTTAAAATGTGATACATTCAGTGGTGATATCTTTTATATTATCACAATATTACAGTAATGTATTATACTTAAATATTTAAAACTGTATCGAAATATAAATCATCTGATTCTCTATGCAAAATCAATGAATATTTCATTTATATAACTTGTATTCCAGACTTCAGAACTAAATAATTTTGTGTGAAAAAAATTCAGCAATTCTTATGTAACTCACCTTACAATCGCTTCAGATATTTGCATTCTGTATAAGTTAAAATTAGGCTTCGTTGAAGAAATAATAAAAGTTTAGGGATCGTTTAAAATCACAACTATTGTAATTGCATAGGCACGGAATGTAGATACACAGATACGCACATAATATATGTGTGTCTGTGTGTGTGTGTGTATTCAAAGTATTGGAATCGTGCCGAAGATCGGTACTCGAATTTTCGAAGGATCTACACGTTTTGGGACTTCTAGAACACGAAAAAATTATTTTTAGGAAGTCGTCTATGTGTGTAAGAGTGTATCTGTGCATGTTTCTGTGTGTCTGTGAGGATATTACATCCACTCTAATTGAAAAACTAATGGGCCGAATTGCATAAAATTTGGTAGGTATGTTTTTTGAGGGAAATCCTGATGTTCATTAGATTATAGTACGATTCGTTATAAAAGAATCTGCCTTCTCTGCGAAATGGCCGGCAGAAATTGCCTTTATCCACTCTGGCTAAAAACTAATGGAACAAATTTAACAAAATTTGGTGTATAATATTTCAATAACCTACAAGGGATTTATATACCAAATTTAACAAACTTTGGTATATAAATCATTTGTAGGTTATTCTAGTACGATTCGGGAAAAAGGAACGGGCTATTTTTGCGAAATGGGCCGCAAAAATCGTTAAACATAAAAATAAAAGACTACGTGTGCTCAATTATATCAATTAAATTCCTATTTTATACGTGATTTTTGACAGCAAAAAGAGTAAGACTAACCCTATTACTCTAGGACTAGCCATTCTTGAGATATTCTAGTTTATTCGCTTTTTCGCTACGCCACCTTTGACAATAAGTCCAGCTATCAAATGAGAACCACATTTAAGTTTAACGTGCAAATTTAATGTCATTTAAAATACTTATGGCTGTTATTTTGTGCAGATAAACTCAAATTATTATTGTAGAAATAAAAATGACGTGAATATGAGTCTGCAGGGAAAGACATGTGCTGCCCACATCAGAATTTTTAACAATATTACAACAATGATTTATAGAAGTGAACGAGGATTATTTCCAGGTTATTTTGAAAAAAATGTATTATCTCTATTTAAAGATCCACCAAATTTTTGTAGAATAAAATGTTCAAATTTAAGCTGTGTACCAAATTTTAACTCTCTAGGACGCAAGGTACTTTAAACGTAAGGTAGGTCAGAGAGAGGGGGTTGCTTTTCGACCGGGAGAGAAACTTGAAGCGTTACGTCACTGACTTACAAGTCAAGAATAAGGGACATAGAGATACATGTCCCTTATTCTTGAGATACTTGTCCCTTATTCTTGAGTCTACAAGTTTAGAAATTTCGCGTTTATAATTCGAAATTGAGATAAAGTCATTCGTAAAAAATTTTAGAAGAATGAAATTAAATGATTCTACTCATACATGCATAGGGCTATCATTAAAATATTAAAATACATATATTATTTATAATAAAAGCTGAAATATATCGTGAAAAGTGTAGTAAATATAAAATTTGCATTTCAAGTGTTTTAATACAGATATGAATAAATATCTAAGCATCGGATTTTTAAGAATATAGTATCCATTATCTTAAACATTGATAATAATTTCTACATGTAATATAAATATGTATTTCAAAAATATCTAATTGCGTAAAAAATTCCACATACGTATAACATTCTGATGACTATGAAATATCATCAATCCAGTAGTTACATAACTATATATTATATTAAAAAGCGTAGATCGGATCTTTTGAAAAGGGAGTGTTGACGGTCGAATGGATGGTCAATGGCAGTAGATTTATTTTATTTACCCAACAAAAAGACGATGCATTTTGTGAGCTAATAGAATATTATGACTTTTGGCTAAGACAATGGATATGTCAGTTTTCACGAAGATATTTTAAGCATGCAAAAGTGATCTTATTGAACTTTATAGAGTTTTAAATATATAAGCTATGTACAGTATTAAAGCAATGTACAGTATTAAAGTAACTATGTACAGTATTAAAGTAAAATTTTAAAGCAATGTTCACATGGATCATAAATAATAAATCCATATATACCATTTTTATGCCATGATACTGCTTTTACACCATTTAGAGGCTTTTCTTTGATTTTTTCCCCTCTCTACTAATTGTTGCATGAAAGTCTTATTTAATCCGGAAAGTCTTGTTTAATGCGAATGAATGTTCTGGTTCGTGAAAACAAAGTTATAGCTTTTCGTGATATAGAAGGTGAAATAGAGGTGCTAACTTTGATCGCAAGTTCTTAATGACGCATTTCTCGCTTGATATATATGCGCCATGCATTTCTATGAAAGCATTCTCCCACTTTTTTTTATTTCTTCTGAAAAATTTGGCTTTAAACTTTAGTTTTATTGTAAATAAATTTTTTATGCATTATATTTCAACTTTTAGTTTTGTATTCCAAGCTTTTTACATATCAAAACGAAATGTCCCATAACTTGAGATGATGTGAATATAATGTCAATATTAAGATTAGTAAATAATTGCGTTTTATGATTATGTATATTAATAACAAAGTAAAATGCTTAAGGCATTTAAAATTAACTTTGCATATATTTTGCAATGAACTAAACTGTGTAAATTAGCTTACAAAATGCTAATATCTCCCCCCCCCCTTCCTCCCAAAAAAGGAAAGAAAACTCCATAATTGCTAGTATCAGAAATATAAATTATTTTTATATAAATTAGATACTGCATATGAAGTCGATTTTATTTTATGAATTTTGTTTTTTGGATTACTTAGAGGACCACCTATTTTACATATCAATGAAACATGTCAATCATAAGTATTTTTTACACTGCTATATTGAAAACATTGCTTTAACTTCGGTATTAATGGTATGTGAGATTTTTGTGCCGTTGGCTCCTTGTTTTAATTGTTTACCCGGCTTTAAATTCAAAAATTTAGCCCGAAAATCTTCTTCAAAATCTTCATCAGAAAAGTGACTCGAACAGACAGTTGCAGGTCTGTTAGTAATGGTTATTTCATCCTCTCTTTTGCATTTCACGATCCATAATTTTTGGAGTGTAGGATCTTTTGGAAATCTATGAAAACTGATAGATCCCATTGACTTCTTAATTTTAACACAAAGCAACCGTGCATCAACCAGGCATTTTTGTGCTCATCAAAATTATACTTTATATACGTGAAAATACTAATATATATACATCTATAATACACAAATTTACACTTAAACTTCACTTTTTCGATAGAATTATAAATTATATTAAAACAACGACTGACACAGTCTATGTTTTCCCACAGAATTGAATGCTATTCTGAGAAACTGGCACTTCTCCTTCTAAACCAGTGACGTCACGAACGGCGATAACGTCCACTCTCTGGAATACTGTCAGCAGCGACATTTTGGTCTTTTGATCTCTGACCCTCCCTGTCTAGGACGTAGGAAAGTCCATTAAAAATGCCATCAAACAAGTATATCGCGAAGGGTTATATAAAATTAAAAAAAAAAATTTAAAAATTGTTATCTACCAAATATATTTTACAATGTGAAGCCTCTCTCATATACAAAATGATTAAACTCTTGGAAAGATATTTATTATATAATATATATCTTTTTTTCTGGAGGATATCCGAAAAGTCAGAATTTAATTGAATTTATTTTTTTCCCTATATTAAATAATTTTTAATTAACAAACTACTTAATATGTTTTACTGAATTTTTTTTATATATTTTATGGGATAATGTGAATATTTTCTAAAAATTTCGAAGCAATTTGTGAATTTTAAATTTGCTTAAAAAATGTTTGAAAAATTCGGTCCCATAGGGTTCAAGGTATTTCATTTTTTCAACCCGGGTTCAATAAAAAACTAATTGGGTGATATTATTTATTTATATTCCTATAGGTCCCACAGACCGTCTGAAAAACATACTAAAATTTCATTTTGATAAAGTCATTATTACGGCAGTTATCGTGCTAACGGACAGACAGACAGACAGAATGAACAAAGTCATAAACACTTTTCAACTATGTTGTAAAGTGTTAAAAAGATATTAAAGCATGAGAAAGTCGATTAAAACCCCATTTTTTTATGTTTTAATTATTTAATTCTGTTTTAGAGAAATACTATATTTGTTGCAAGCCTAACTTATAAAATGCTGCTATATTGAATAACATTTCATTGAATGATTATTATATGTGGTAACATGGTAAAGAAAAATGATAGTAAAATGAATTATTGCAATGTCCTAATTCAGCTTAATTTTCCTAGATATTGAATTTTCGCAAATTTGGCGACATTTTCGTAAATTTGACATGTTTCACTTCGCTGTCATTTTTCAAAAAACGCTGCATTTTTCACCAATGCCGTAAAATTTACCGCCACATTTATAGACAAACGTTAACAGACATGTAACATAGAGAGGAATTTTCTTATATAGAATCCTATCTACTAGAATTTAGCGCATTCCGGTGAGAAAAAGAGAAATGAACATCAATTTTAACAAATGGCGCACGTAAATCATATATAAAATATTTCTTTATTGGTACATTTATTTGATTACTTTATATTTGTATGTTAATTAATATTACGCCGAACACGTAATTATAATATGCATTGAGTTATTTTCTCACAAAGCGACAGGGACTATTTTAAAACAAATATTAAATTTTATTTTTCAAGATACAATCGGAGCTGCTTTAAACGGAATTCAGGAGACCGGAAGAATTTTCCGTCTTAAAATGGTTTCCGTTTCATGCAGGTCATTTCAGGAAAAGCGAAGTGTAAAAGTTTAGCTGGAAATGCTGATAGTCCATTTGTAATTGCTCACCTATACTTCAGACATTAAAAATTCAGAAAAGTATATTTAGATAAATCGAATTAATACTATATTATATCATAATAGCAAATTTAAGTATTTTAAATATACATCTACATACATTTTTACTTTCCTTATATACATAATGTATAAGGAAAATATTGTGACGGGGTCGAAAATTCGAATTCGAGTTTTCGACAGGAGAGCACGTTTCAAGCATCCCTGATCACGAATCAAACATTTTTGATGTGATGCCTGTGTGTGTGTGTGTGTGTGTGTGTGTGAATGTGTGTGTGTGTGTGTGTGTATGTGACTCTGTGGAGACTATAACTGACGAACGAATGGACCGATTCGAACGAAATTTGGTACAAAAATCACAATCCGTAAATACTGGAAGCTTATTGTTTTTATACGCAATCGAATATTCAGAACCCCCCTAAATTTTCGCGTGAAATTTTGAAAAAATCGTCAAAAAATCAAAACCGCTAATAAAGTTACGCAAATAGACATTTCTTATGTAATTTTTCATTAGAAAACGATTAACATAAATTTTAGAACGCTAACATGGACCGTTCTCGAGATATTGCAGACTTTTCAAAAAAATTATCAAAAAGTCATATAAAATAAAAAATGTATTTCCTATTGAGAAACATGTTCACTTTTTATATGTAATACCATGCGATACATTGGGTGATATCATTCTCGTGGATCTAGCTCGTTCCATTCATGAAAAAAGATACTTTGAGTAATACTTTTATATTTGAACGCCAATAGTCATTTATCTGCTGTAGGAATAACTTATTTCTTCGTCCATAACGCTTGGGGACATTTTGGCGACGAATTTGGCGGAATTTCGCCAACTTGGCGACATTTTGAAATGTTGCCAAATTAACGAAAATCTCGCCAAATGGATAAAAATGACGCTAAATCAATGAAAATGACGACTAATTGTCGAAAATTCAATATCTTGGAAAGAATATAAGTATCTGCTATAAGAAAAACCAATTTTTTTACTGTAAAAGTAGTAAATTTATTACATTATATAAGGAAAGTCATGTGTTGCCCACATCAGATTTTTATACACTGCCATCACAGGAGTATATGTAAATACAAATATAGTGTACCCTATGTTCTTAACTGTTAGCTTATTATCATTCCTTAAAAGTTAGATGAATTAATTTACAAGCAAAATGTTACTGCTTGCGCCATAACAACAACAACAACAACAAAAAAAAAAAAATGTGAGATGAATTTTCAAAATAATCCAACAAGGTTTCTGGGACATATGTCTTATTAATGATGCGACTTCAGTTAAAAATCATGTATTGATAAATATTTCGAACATTTCAGAGTCTCCCTAATTAACAGAAAATTCTTGACGTTCTGAAATGGCATTCAGAAAATCGTGATATAATTTAATAGAAACTTCTGTGAAAATATGGCCCTCATGTAAATAAATGGCTAAAATATTTGCATGATATTTCAATCCTCTGTTCGTTACAACAGGTGTTTTTATTAACAAAATATTTTAAATTGGCCGTCCATTTCCAAGTTGTTTCAGTTTCTGTTTCACATAGGGAAAAAAAAAAAGAAATTTTCTATATTTTTGGATGAGGCTAAAAATTATATCCGCTTATTACAGTATTCCGTGTTCTACAGGTTCCGTATCAAACAGATTAGATTGTTTATCATTTTTGTAATTTCGGAGACAGTTTCGTTAATTTGGCGACATTTTTCGAAAATCAGCCAAATTTTAGTCAATGTGACGAAAATGTATCGTTAAATTTTCAAAATAATTTTCTCATAGATTTAACATAGTTACTTTTGACCTTCAGCATCTCAATCCATGAATCAAATAATAAAATTATGGTTTCATCAAGACCTGGAAGTTGCTAAGTTAAAAAAATATTCTAAAGTTCCTGCGAATCGTTCAAAAAGAAACTCATTTGAGTCGATGGTAAGGAAACTCCTTTCGTACCACGCTGAATTTCAAATTGTCATAATTCTACAACTATTTGTCTATATTTAAAAAAAATCTGATGTGGGCAACACATGACTTTCCTTATGTAATGTAATGAATTTACTATTTTACAGTAAAATACGTTTTTCTTATAGTAGATACTAATATTCTTTCCAAGATATTGAATTTTCGAGAATTAGTCGTCATTTTCATTGATATAGCGTCATTTGTATTCATTTGGCGAGATTTTCGTTAATTTGGCAACATTTCAGAAAAAATTCGTCTCCAAAATTGTGTGTCGCCAAGTGTTATGGACGAAGAAATAAGTTATTCTTACAGCAGATAAATGAATATTGGTGTTCAAATACAAAAGTATTGCTTAAAGTATCTTTTTCCATGAATGGAACGAGCTAGATCCATGACAATGATGTCACCCAATTTATCGCATGGTATTACATATGAAAAGTGAACATGTTTCTCAATAGGAAATATTTTTTATTTATTTTATATGACTTTTTGATAATATTTTTGAAAAATGTACAATATCTCGAAAATGGTTCATGTTAGCGTTCTAATATTTATGTCAATCGTTTTCTAATGAAAAATAACATAAGAAATGTCTATTTGCGTAACGTTATTAGCGGTTTTGATTTTTTGATGATTTTCTCAAAATTTCATTCGAAAATTTAGGGGGGTTCTGAGAATTTGATTGCGTATAAAAATAATAGGCTCCCAGTGTTTACGGATTGTGATTTTTGTACCAAATGTTGTTCGAATCGGTCCATTCGTTCGTCAGTTATCGTCTCCACAGACTCACTGACACACACACACACACACACACACATACTTTCACACAAACACACACACACACACACACAGACATCACTTCAAAAATGTTTGATTCGTGATCAGGGATGCTTGAAACGTGCTTTCCCGTCGAAATCTCGAATTCGAATTTTCGACCCCGTCACAATACTTTCCTTATACGTTATGTATATAAGGAAAGTAAAAATTAATGTCGTGAACAATTAAAACTCTGAAACCCCGCATAATTTCGAAATTTGTAATAAGGTGGTCATAAATCGTATAGTTCGTACATTTTCATCGTGGTCGCAATGACCCACAATTGCCTCTTTGCACGAGTTCCTTAATATAACCATTAATTAGAACACTACACATTAAATTCCACATTTTTAACTTTTAAAATAAATATTAAGTATTCACTCCTATTATTGTTATACTTAAAATTACATTTATTTTAATAAACGTTTAAGGAGGAGAAAAGCACTGTGTGAGACCAGGTCTTTAAAAGATTAACAATTACCCTCGTATATATGAAGACTGGCACATACCTCTGTTTGTCCTGTCTGTTGCTCAGCATGACTGGAATTTTAGCCGTTTCTTTTTCTGACATTAGGGTCAGTTTTCCTATAACATTTTAATATTTAAAATAAGGACTCACTACACTGCTGGAAAGCACGACTCTCTGAACTTTTACATTACCTTTATCTATAATCACAACTCTCTTTCTCATTACCGTTAGGTACTCATTGCTTATGAACTACGCTGCTTGAATTCTCATTCCAATATGTGTGTTGACTTTTTCTCCTTGTGGCCACATCACTTGGCCTGAGGTCCAGTTACGTCCTCCTTGCTCTCATAGGAGGCTCTTCAGTCTGCTGTCGTACTTTCGCATCATTGGCTCTTTGAGTTGAGCTTGGTTTAAGTCCTGGCCCTAGGAGATTTTTGGCCAAACCGCGACTGCAATGGGGTCTTGACCTACCGGTCCCAGACTGCTATAAGTTTGAGCTTTGTTTCTATCTGAAAGTTTGCTTTTTGTTTCTAATGTAAGCATCAAACTGCATACTTTGCTCCTGGTCTCACAATTAACTACAGTGTGGCCCAACTCGACATTCTCAAAACCAGAATTCATTTTTCAAATTTTAAAGAACAAATATAAAAAAATGGTATTTTAGGTATAAATAATTACAACTGTATCGATTTACACTTCAATATAATGAGCTTGAAAAAATCTTTTGATGGATACCATTTGACAATGTACCTCAAGGGGAGGGGACTAATGACGTCACGAACAAAATAAATTGTACGCGGCGATTTTTCCAATAATGATTGAAACTATTCTCGTGATCAGTGAGCCATAAATAATCCCTATTATGCATGATTATATCAAATTTTGTCCTATGTTGCCATGTTAAAAAAAATGCAAAATTTCGAATAAATTTCGAAGTTTTTTCTCGAATTTGAAAAAAGTTCTATGTAGTTCAAGATTTTTTGATAACAAAAGTTGGACGTAAAGTTTCGCGAAAGCCCATTAATATTTGTAGCTGCTATCGTATATACAAGAAATGGACATCAGACAGACAGACAGACATTTCTCCAAAATATTCAAAACATTTCGGGGGCTCCTAAACCATATACTGGCATCAAAATCACGAATTCCAAATTTTCGTGAAAATAATAATTTCTCTATTTTATATTACATTGCATGAGAAAGTAAAAATTATTGTAGATGGATATACAAGATAAATTTTGAAGCAATGGCAATCATGTTGTGAATATTGTGCATAACTCTAGTGTCAATAATGCGTATAAACACAAACAATTTGGAAGTGGAAATCTTTCATTTAAAAAATAATGGCTTTATAAAGAACTTAAATATAACACGATTATCAGTTTAAAAATATTCAAAGCATTATTTTAACCGTCGTTGTACTCAAAATGAAACTGCCTTTTCTTCATGCGTTCGCTAAAAAGTTCGACATTGCACATCATTAAAATTCTATTGTCGTATTTATAAAAACTGTATTCCCGAGATAATTTTTAGACGCGCAAGAAAAAGAGGTTATTTTGAGAAACATATTTTGATCGTTCAGCATGAAATTTTATAGACACTTCTCCAGAATGTGATAAATTGCTAAACTAATGGCTGAAGATGTATGCTTATTTTTAATTAATGCGTTATGTAAATCAAAATTTGAAATGTAGCTGGTATTTTGAAGGCATCATTATCATGGATTGTACAAGTGTTTTAAAAGTAAAAATAAAAAACAAAATGATCGGTATTACTTTCCTTATATACATAATGTATAAGGAAAGGATTGTGACGGGGTCAAAAATTCGAATTCGAGCTTTCGACGGGAGAACACGTTTCAAGCATCCCTGATCACGAATCAAACATTTTTGAAGTGATTTATGTGTGTGTGTGTGAAAATATGTGTGTGTGTAAAAATATGTGTGTGAAAACATGTGTGTGTGTGTGAGTCAGTGAGATTGTGGAGACGATATCTCACGAACGAATGGAGCGATTCGAATGAAATTTGATACAAAAATCACAATCTGTGAATACTAGAAGTCTGTTGTTTTTAAACACAATCGAATGCTCAGAATCTCCTTAAATTTTCGAGTGATATTTTGAAAGAAATCATCAACAAATCAAAACCTTTAATAGATTTACGCAAATAGACATAGATTATGTCATTTTTCCTTAGAAAACGATTGCCATAAACTTTAGAAAACTAGCACGAACCTTTCTCAAGATATTGCACATTTTTCAAATAAATTTATAAAAAAATCCCATAAATTAAAACAATATATTATGTGTTGAGAAGCATGTTCATTTTTCATATGTAATTTCATGCGATAAATATGGTGACATCGTTTTCGTGGATCTAGTTCGTCCTTTTCATGAAAAAGATACTTTGAGTAATACTTTTGTATTTGAACGCCAATATTCATTTATCTGCTATTGAAATAACTTATTTCTCCTTCCATAACGATTGGCGAGATTTTGGCGAAGGATTTAGCGGAATGTCGCCAACTTGGCGACTTTTTTAAATGTTGCCAAATTAATGAAAATCTTGTCAAATGGTTAAAAATGACACTAAATCAATGAAAATGACAACTAATTGACGAAAATTCAATATCTTCACAATAATATAAGAATCTACTATAAGAATAAGCTATTTTTGGCTGTAAAAGTAGTAAATTCATTGCATTATATAAGGAAAGTCATGTGCTGTCCACATCAGATTTTTTTTACTTACAGTTAAAACAAATATTATGTATCCGGTATATATATTTTAGTGCAGATTAATAAATTACTATATTGAGGCTTTTAATTGTGTCCATTGAGGATATCGTAAAGAGAAGCTGTAATAATAAAACCAATGACCATTAAGCAGTTGAAGGAGAATATTTGAACCGAAATACAGAAGTCAATGCCAAATACTATACCAAAGGTCCTAAAATATATCCATAATAAATCTGCGCATCTTCCATAATAGATCTATCATGTGTACGCTAAAAGATCTGAAAAAAAATACTCAAATTCAACCAAACAAATTCAAGATATGAAGCAGTGTTTCTCAACTTCCAGGTCGTTCTGTACAGGGACCAGCCATATATTATACCGGGCCGCGAGAGCTTGTTCTGGAATGTGTCGTTTTCTTTTATAAGCATTTTTTATGAATAGATATTTCATAGTGGAAATTTTCTGAGAATATTAATATTTATGTATGTGTCGAAAAGCTCAAAACCAGAATGAGCAAATACCACCTGTGTTGTTGTTGTTAATACCCAGACCGTCCGACCTACCAGAAAGGTGTAAGGTAACTGTTTGGACAGCCGGGAAGTGCCACCCAATTTAGACCGGAACCCAGTGGGAAATACCACCAGTGTGGAAAATGTGGAAAATGTCAGCAACCAAGCCTTATTTCAATTTTAATATGAATAAGAGACTGCTCAATAGACTTCTATGCTGAATAATAATGGATACATGTTCTTCTCTCTCAATACCTGTTTTTTTATTTTCCTTATATACATAATGTATAAGGAAAGTATTGTGACTGGGTCGAAAATTCGAATTCGAGCTTTTGACGAGAGAGCACGTTTCAAGCATCCCTGATCACGAATAGAATATCTTTGAAGTGTTCTCTGTGTGTGTGTGTGTGTCAGTGGCACTGTGGAGACGATATCTCATGAACGAATGGAGCGATTCGAATGAAATTTGATACAAAAATCACAATCCATGAATTCTGAAAGCCTATTGTTTTTAAACACAATCGAATGTTCAGAACCCACCTAAATTTTCGAGCGAAATTTTGGAAAAATCATTAATAAATCAAAACCTTTAATAAAGTTTTGCAATTAGACATTTCGTATGTAATTTTTCATTAGAAAACGACTAACACAAACTGCAGGACGCTACCATCAACCGTTTTCGTGATATTGCACATTTTTCAAATAAATTTATCTAAAAATCAAGTAAAATAAAAAAAATATTAACTCTTAAGAAACATGTTCATTTTTCATATGTAATATCATGCCATAAACTTGGTGATATCATTCTCGTGGATTTAACTCGTTCCATTCATGAGAAAAGATACTTTGAGTAATACTTTTGTATTTGAACGCCAATAATCCTTTATCTGCTGCAAGAATAACTTATTTCTCCGTCCATAACGCTTGGCGAGATTTTGGCAACGAATTTGGCGAAATGTCGTTAACCTGACAACTTTTTTAAATGTTGCCAAATTAATGGAATTCTCACCAAATGGATAAAAATGACGCTACATCAATGAAAATGACGATTAATTGAAGAAAATTCAATATCTTGGAAAGAACATAAGTATCTCCTATAAGAATAACTTTTTTTAACTGTAAAAGTAGGAAATTCATTGCATTATATAAGGAAAGTCAGGTGCTGCCCACATCAGATTTTTTTTCTCAAATCAACAAAAGTAAAATCAATTTAAAAATACAATAATTAATTTTATAATGAATAATAATGTCAAAATTATGGTGAAGAGAATGGGTTAGGTCAATGAAAATCGGGACACATCAATTTAATTTTAGTGATCGGAAGAAATTACCTTGTGCTGTACGATTTCATTAGTCCAGTGATTGATAAATTATTTAAATCCAATTTCATATGCGCCAACATGCCATTAGTGAATAAATGAACTAATATATAAGCTTTGAGATTATGACATTATTAATAATTAAATTTGTTCAATGTATGAAATTAAAAAAAAATGAGGTGCTTATAAGTAAATCCGTTGGGTCCGAGCACTTGTTCTGTAAAAAAATAATTTACAGACCCATGTTTTTGCAAAGGTTGAGAATCACTGATTGAGAGCACCTTAGCTAGGATCAGAAAATTGCTTATCAGTAATTTTCTGTTAAAATATGCTTGATCTACATTTTGTTTACATTTCCTACAATGCAATTAGGGTTTTGAAAAGATATTCCAATTAATCTAATATATGTCGGAAGGTGGATTAGGTGCCAAAAAGATTGACTCCCTAAGTCCTCAGTTAGGTTAGGTGATGCCTTGGTATTATGTAGGGAAAGTCATTCGTTGCCCACGTCGGATTTTTACTTTCCTTATATACATAATGTATAAGGAAATTATTCTGACGGGGTCGGAAATTTGAATTCGAGTTTTCGACTGGGGAGCACGTTTCAAGCATCCCTGATCAAAAATCAAGCATTTTTTAAATGATGTCTGTGTGTGTGCGTGTGTGAAAGTATGTGAGTGTGTGTCAGTGAGCCTGTGAAGACGATATCTCACGAACGAATGGGCCGATTCGAATGATATTTGGTACCAAAATCACAATCCTTGAATACTGGAAGCCTATTGTTTTTGAACGTATATCGAATGTTCAGAACCTCCCTAAATTTTCCCGTGAAATTTTGAAAAAAATATCAAAAAATCAAAATAATTAATAAAGTTACAAAAATAGACATTTCTTACGTAATTTTTCCTTGGAAAACGATTGACATACACTTTAGAACGCTCGCATGAACCGCTCGAGATATTGCACAGTTTTCAGATAGATTTATCAAAAAAACCCAAAAATTAAAAAAAAAATATTAACTGTTGAGAAACATGTTCACTTTTCATATGTAATATCATGCAATAAATTTGGTGACACCACTCTCGTGGATCTAGCTCGTTCCATTTATGAATAAAGCTACTTTGAGTAATACTTTTGTATTTGAACGCCAATAGTTATTTATCTGCTATAAGAATAACTTATTTCTCCGTCCATAACGCCTGGCGAGATTTTGGCGACGGATTTGCAGGAATGTCGCCAACTTGGCGACTTTTGGAAATGTTTCCAAATCAAAGAACATCTCGACAAATGGATAAAAGTGACGCTAAATCAATGAAAATGACGACAAATTGACGAAAATTCAATATCTCGGAAAGAATATAAGTATCTACTATAAGAAAACTTATTTTTTGTACTGTAAAAGTAGTAAATTCATTGCATTATATAAGGAAAATCATATGTTGCCCACATCAGATTTTTTAAAATGCAGCTCCGTAAAGAAAATAAATGAATAATAATCCCCATTTTTTAAAAGGCTGAGTCATTAGTTTAAATTTCATTGTGATTTAAATGGAAACAATTTTTTTTCCCCTGACTGCGATGAAAATTTTACGACATTGCACATCATTAATATTCTATTTTCGCAGATTGCAAAAAAATGAGCTAAATCATTGTGAAAAGATGGTTACTGAAAAATAGCTAGTAATTTACGAGTTTAGATTTTGCAGAATTTGGTTTTATACACATATATCCAATATTTGATGAATTGCCATAGTGATGGGAAAAGACATGTTACTTTCCTTATATACATAATGTATAAGGAAAGTATTGTGACGGTGTCGAAAATTCGAATTCGAGTTTTCGACGGGAGAGCACGTTTTAAGCATTCCTGATCACGAATCAAACATTTTTGAGCTGATGTCTGTGTGTGTGTGAAAGCATGTGTGTATGTGTGTGTGAAAGTATGTGTGGTTGTGTGTGTGTGTGTGTGTGTGTGTGTCAGTGAGAATGTGGAGACGATATCTCACGAACGAATGGAGCGATTCGAATGAAATTTGGTACAAAAATCACAATCCGTGAATACTGGAAGCCTATTGGTTTAAACGTAATCGAATGTTCAGAACTCCCCTAAATTTTCGAGTGAAATTTTGAAAAAATCATCAAAAAATCAAAACCTTTAATAAAGTTACGCAAATAGGCATTTCTTATGTAATTTTTCCTTTGAAAACGATTGACATAAGCTTTAGAACGCTAGCATGAACCGTTTTCGAGATATTACACATTTTTCAAAAATATTATCAAAAAGTCATATAAAATAAATAAAAAATATTTTATCAAAAAATACCATAAATTAAAGAAAATATTAACTGTTGAGAAACATGTTCGCTTTTCATATGTAATATCCTGCAATGAATTTTGTGACATCATGCTCGTGGATCTAGCTTGTTCCATTCATGAGAAAAGATACTTTGAGTAATACTTTTGTATTTGAAAGTCAGTAGTCATTTATCTGCTATAATAATAACTTATTTCTCGTTCTATAACGCTTGGCGAGAATTTGGCGACTTTTTTGAATGTTTCCAAATTTACGAAAATCTCGCCAAATGGATAAAAATGGCCCTAAATGAATGAAAATGACGACTAATTGACGAAATATCAATATTTTGGAAAGAATATAAGTATCTACTGTAAGAAAACCCTATTTTTTACTGTAAAAGTAGTAAATTCATTGCATTATATAAGGAAAGTCATATGTTACCCACATCAGATTTTTTTTATATTGTTTTGTTGAAGATTGATGATGTACAAGATAGTTTGCAAAGTAGTCGATATTTACGTTTTTTCATACTATTGGGTTGGGCTATGGCGGGTGTTCCACAAACAGCGTTCCAAAAGAACATAAAAGCAATGGTTATTTCCAGACATAAATTGAAATATAAAAGCTATTCAACAATCAGATGGGATCTTAGCTATGATAATTGCCCCCCTTCTCCAGAATTGATATATTAAAATTAATTATTAAAATTTACACCGCACTTAATTAGGGCGTTAGATATCTACCCGCTGCCTTTCATTTGATCTATATCGATTTCATTGACCTATAACGATAACACAGGTCGACAAAAAAAATTCTCTGCTGACTTGGACACTAGTTACTTTCCTTATATATATATATAATGTATAAGGAAAGTATTGTGACGCGGTCGAAAATTTGAATTCGAGTTTTCGACGGGGAGCACGTTTCAAGCATCCCTGAATACGAATCAGACGTTTCTGAGGTGGTGCCTGTGTGTGTGTGTGTGTCAGTGAGTCTGTGGAGACGATAACTGACAAAAGAATGGACAGATTCGAACAAAATTTGGTACAGAAATTACAATCCGTGAATACTGGAAGCCTATTGTTTATAATCGCAATCGAATGTTCAGAACCCGCCCTAAATTTTCGAGGGAAATTTTAAAAAAAATCATCAAAAAATTAAAACCTTAAATAAAGTTATTCAAATAGACATTTCTTATGTAATTTTATCTTATAAAACAATTAACATAAACTGTAGATCGCCTAAATACTAAATATGCCTAAGTACGCCTTTGGTACTAAAATATTCGATTTGGCGAACAAATAAAAAACGCCTCTTTTACAATGTGATAGCGGCTTGAAATTTGGTATATCGGCTAATCATTTGATCAAAACATGTGATGAATACTATTTTTTTAAAATGTTCACTTGAGGGGATGCTACATAGAAAATCGTATGAAAGATGAAATGATAGTAAAAACATACTTCCCGATAGGATAAAGACTTCAAATTTGGTGTACGGGTAGATACTTTGAAAAGAAGAAAGTGTGGAATTTCAGATTTCCAATAATTGCTACTTTAGGGGGTGCCGCCCACTTATATGTTGCATTTTTCGAATAAGTTTTACACGCTTCCTTTTAAATGTGATAGAGGCTTGATATTTGGCATATGGGCTAATCATCTGATAAAAAAACCAAGGTGAATAGAGTTTTTCCTAGATGTCCATTTATGACTGTGCTTCACAGAAAGACGTTCGAATGGGAATATGATGAAATAGAGACTTTAATTTTGTGTATGGGGAGATAGTTCGAAAGGAAGAAGTGTGCAATTTAAGTTTTCCAATATCTTCTTCTTTAAAGGGTTCTGCACACCAAAATATTCAATTTGCCGAATAAATGTGAAAATCGAATTATTCAAAAATTTACATTATTCGAGGGGTTGCTTAATACGAGACGTTGATTTTCAACTGGTATTCGGTTAGTATATACTAATTACCAAGTGTCCGTCTGTTCGTATGTTTATCTGTCCGTCTGTATGTATGTCCGTCTGTCACGCATTTTAGACACTTCTCGAATAGATAGAGACTTGCAATTTGGTACACAGTTCGACTGTTCGATAAACCCCCGGAATTTTTCGAAAACGTTCTCTAGAAGGGCTTGCTCCACACCAAAACGTTCGAAAAGTAAAATGATAGGAAAGCATGCTTTGTGATAAGATAGACTTCAAATTTGGTGTATGGATAAATCGTTGGAGAGGAAGAAAGTGTGAGATTTCAGATTTCCAATAGTTTCTACTTAAGGGGGTGCCGCACACCATAATGTTCTATTTACCGAATAAATGAGAAATGGCTCCTCTAAAATTTTATAGAGATCTGAAATTTCGTATATGGGCTAATCATTTAATTGAAACACCTAAGACAAATACAGTTTTTCAAAAATGTTTGTTTAAGGAGGGTGCTCCAGAGAAAAACTTTCGACAGATGAATTGATAAAAAAACATGCTTCGGGATGAGATAAAAATTTCAAATTTGGTGTACTGGTACATAAATAGTTTGGAATGAATAAAGTGTACATTTCAGTTTTCCAATATTTTCTAATTTAGGGATGCCGCACACCAAAATGTTCGGTTTTCCGAAATAATGAGACAAGCTTCTTTTTAAATGTGATAGAAGCTTGATATTTGGTATACGGAGCAATCACCTGATAAAACCCCCAAAAAGAACAGAGTTTCACAAAAATGTTCATTTATGGGTGTACTACACAGAAAAACGTTCGAAAGGGGACATAATAAAATAACAAGCTTTGATATGAGATAGAGACTTTAATTTGGTGTACGGGTAGATAGTTCAAAAGGAAGAAGTGAGCAATTTAAGTTTTCCAATATTTTTTTTTCTTTTAGGGGGTTCTGCACAACAAAATATTAGATTTGCAGAATAAATGTTAAACACAAATTATTCGAAAATTTACATTATTCAGGGGTTGCTTATTGCGAGACCGTTGATCTTCAACGGGTATTCGGCTAGTTAATATAATAATTGTCTAACATGTTTTTTTTATCTTTTCATGCCCTCCTACAGTCCATGACTAAGAAGACTTAAGCATTGCACACCTATAAAATTAGTTATGGGGTAAGATCTAACGGAGCCGGATTTTCGACTTCAGTTCCAAGAGTAGGGAAAACGGTACGTTTCGAAAAATATCACCCGAAGTCTTCCACAACCACGGCACAAAACTTAGGTAAGCACATTTGAAATATGTTTTTTCTATACGTCGTCCCAAACCCTGTAAAATCTCACCTCCAGGTTACTTTGAAGGCTGTATGGTTGGATTCTAATAATATTGGTCACGTGATAGAATCTCATGGGAGGGGGTGGTTTCAGATTTCTGTTTTAACGACATACAAAAGAAGAGAGCCGGTCCAGACTTTTTCCTGGTTGATCCAGAAGTCTTTCCTGATCCCTGCAGACGCCTCTCCCCTCAGTAACCCGGAAGGCTAAAACTTTGCAGACTTGTTATATCAACCACGGAACCGAACATAACGGGACGATTTTTCGATTAAAATGACTACTTTGGATGCTTCATATGTGTATATTTAAACAAAATAAATTTTAAAAGAAAATATTCAACTTTATTTGTGAAGGATATTACTAGTCCTACAGTAGATTCAGCAAAGTTAATATTTTGTATATACTCGTAAATGCCTAAATGTTGAAATTTCTGTTTAGATACTATTAACTCTATAAATTCTATTAATTCATTAATTTATTTCAATTAATTGATTTCTATTAATTTAAATTTTAGATACCAGATTTCAATGCCAGATAAGGAGTGGTTTAATGGTTCCAATATAGCCATCGAAACACACAACAAATTAATGTAATGCGTCTTGATGGATTAAATATACCGAATGCAAACGTGAGAAAGCCATCAAGGAAATTAATTTGCGATCAGGAATAACACATTAAATAGATTGTGTAAATATTATAATTTGCATCATCGTGCTGATTATGAACTGATACAATTCAATCACTATCAAAAGGGATATATATATAGAAACGCATTGCTGTATCCTTACGATTCACGTTCAAAACTGCTAATATATTTACTTTTCGTACTATAGTATAACAAGAAAGATCAATCATGCATAAAGCATTGATTATGAAACACTTTCCCACTGAAATGCACTTTTATTTTAGCATCTCTAAAATGCGATACATTCAGCGCTGATATATTTTAAATTATCCCTGTACTACAGTAATTAATTATATTTGAAAACGTAAAACTTCATCGAAAAAAAATGAATTTTATTCAAATGACGTCATCGAAATATAAATCGTCTGGCTCTCTAAGTAAAAGCAGTGAATATTTTTTTCATACCCAGAGCTAAATGCTCCAGGGCTAAATAATTTTGCGTGAAAAAAATTTAGCAATTCTTATACAATTCATTTTACAATCACTTGTTTACATACTGCAACCATTATAATTAGGCTACAGTGTAGAAATAGTCAAAGTTTGATTATCATTTAAACTCAAAAATAGTGTAATCGCGTTGGCGACGAATATGACCCACTGAAAATACACAAAAACAAAACGGTTTTAGGACGGATGCAACACTAAATTTATAAATTTAAAGGAACTTTAGAAATCACGATTTTTACACAGGGAAAAATAGATGGATGTCATATTACATTCCTTATATACGTAATGTATAAGGAAAGTATTGTGACGGGGTCGAAAATTTGAATTCGAGTTTTCGACGGGAGAGCACTTTTCAAGCATCCTTGATCACAAATCAAACATTTTTGAAGTGATGTCTGTGTGTGTGTGTGAAAGTATGTGTGTGTGTGTGTGAAAGTATGTGTGTGTGTGTGTGTGTGTGTGTGTGTGTGAAAGTATGTGTGTGTGTGTGTCAGTGAATCTGTGGAGACGATAACTGACGAACGAATGGACCGATTCGAACGAAATTTGGTACAAAAATAACAATTCGTAAACACTGGAATCCTATTGTTTTTATACGCGATCGAATCCCCTAAATTTTCGAGTGAAATTTTAAAAAATCGTCAAAGAATCAAAACCGCTACTAAAGTTACGCAAATAGACATTTCTTATGTAATTTTTCATTAGAAAACGATTGACATAAATTTTAGAACGCTAACAAGAACCGGTCTCGAGATATTGCACATTTTAAAAAAAAAATTATCAAAAAGTCATATAAAATAAAAATAAAATATTTTCTATTGAGAAACATGTTCACTTTTCATATGTAATACCATGCAATAAATTGGGTGACATCATTCTCATGGATCTAGCTCGCTCCATTCATGAAAAAAGATACTTTGAGTAATACTTTTGTATTTGAACGCCAATGGTAATTTATCTGCGGTAAGAATAACTTATTTCTTCGTCCATAACGCTTGGCGAGAATTTGGCGACGAATTTGGTGGAATGTCGCCAACTTGGCGACTTTTTTAAATATAGCTAAATTAACGAAAAACTCGCCAAATGGATAAAAATGACACTAAATCAATGACGACTCATTGATGATGACGACATCGAAAATGACGACTTATTGACGAAAATTCAATATCTTGGAAAGAATATAAATAACTACTATAAAAATAATCTATTTTTTTTTACTGTAAAAGTAGTAAATTCGTTGCACTATATAAGAAAAGCCATGTGCTGCCCACATCAGATTTTTTTTTATTTTGAAGTGTGTCACGTGATCTCTTAATATGGATGTATATATGGGTGTAAGAATTATTTTAATTTGTATTTAAAAACTATCGAACATATATTTTACTGAATTTTTTTATGTATTTTATGGGATAATTTATATGTTTTCTAAAATTTTCGAAGTAATTTGTGAATTTTAACCTTGATAAAAAATTGTTTGAAAAATAAGGTCCCATAGCGTTCAATGTATTTCAATTTCTAAACCCGGGTTCAATCCAAAACTAATTGGGTGATATTATTCATTTACATTCCCATATATCCATCTCAACAACATGTTAAAATTTGAATTTGATAAAGTCATTTTTACGGCAGTTATCGTGTGAACGGACGGACGGACAAACAGAATGACGAAAGTCATAAACACTTTTCAACTATGTTGCAAAGTGTTAAAAAGCAAACAAAAAGAAAATTTTAGAATACAAAATATTATTTTAAAGTACACTAATACTAATTAAAATATTCTCACATTTTCATTTCATACAATAACTGTGGACGGATAGAAATTTTTAAAATTGATACATCATTATAATTCGGTATGCTCCAAAATATCACCATTAAATATATGGTTTTCATTGATTTTATTAATTTAATATTGTTGATGAATCCACATATTTTACAATTAATTCTATACATTAAATCATATGCCGAATTATTATTAAATATTAGTTTTATAAAAATTTCTGGCCTACCATTTTTATTGTATGAGACGACAAGTATTAATCCAAACTTGTTTCTTTCTTGTTTTCTACTGTTAAGAGTATTTTACTAGTTGTATTTTAAACTCAATGTATGAAATTCATTGTGTTTAAAATAACCCAATAAAATACACTCAAAAGTAGAAAAACAATTGATCAATTGAGTGTATTTTAAACTAAATGTATGAAATATATTTAGTTTAAAATACACCCTGTTGCTCAATATCACTGTAATTTTAACCACGGTTTTGAATTTTTTTCAGCAACGCCAAAAGCACTTCAATCTATTATCTTAACTTTTAGAGCCGGAATAGACCAGTGGTTATGGCGAGTGGATTGCACGAGGAAGACACGTGTTCCATCTTCACCGCCATCAAAATTATTCCCATATCTACTCCGAATATGTGTACGTTTAATCAGTAGTTCCGAAAGTCTTTCCGAGAGGTGAAGGGCATGGAAAGTTGGATAAGGTCTCTGTGGTAACCCCTGAACTCCTTAAAAGACAACAACATTGTGCTTGGTCTAATTTGGATAGCAAACTAAGCGAAGTTCGATTACCACTGTGAGTGTCCGGTTTATTTAGTTCATAGGAGATGTCCCCCCTCACCTTTCTAAAGTAAAAGAAAAAAAAATATATATATACATATATATATATATATATACATATATATATATATATATATATATATATATATATGTATATATATATAGATATTTGAAATATGTAATAATAAGAATTATGTAAAAATAAAAAAAAAATAAAATTCAAGTAATATTAACATCACCATAGAAGCAAATTCACGGCCATAATGCCGATAAGAGAAAAGAACAGCACCGTCCCAAATTCGATGATTAATCAGAATTAAATTCATCTTCAGGTCTGAGTATTTAATTCTAATTAACCCAAACAAATGCCAGTTTCAGATTAAGCAATAGTACATTACTATACATGCTTAAACTCAGACTACAGACATCAAAAAATGAAAAAATGAAAAAAGGATACATTAAGAAAATTTGTATTACCATGCGGTATGAACCCTTCTTCTTCTACCACGTGTAAACACGATCAACCTCAACAGCTTAATCTAGAAGCACCAGAATGAACAAGTCGAAATTCTACCAGGGAGGCAGTACGAACGTTCGCGGTAATATTCCCAGACCCGTCCAGTGAGTCTAAGCTGGAGACTGGACTAGCAATTCAGAATACAACTTCCCAAATATGCAATCATGAATATGAATATGAATCAAAGATTAAAATTCTTACTAAACAAGTAATTCATAGGAAAACTGGATAAACGAGAATGCCACTATACACCATTATAAGGGCGCTCAAATCGTAGTTTCAATACTGACAAAAGTTACAATTTTTTGCGAAAATAAAATTTAAAACATTAATGTTAATGCATTTTATTTTCCGATTTTTTGATTTTTCTAATGTTTTTGACTTAGTTTATTAATTTTCATTTTTATTTATTTATATAATTAATAAATAATTATATATAATATTTTTTTATATGTATATATATATATATATATATATATATATATATATACATACATATATATACATATATAATATATATATATATATATATATATATATATATATATATATATATATATATATATATATATATTTATATATATATATATATATATATATATATATATACATACATATATATATATATATATATACATATATATATTTATACATACATATATATATATATATATATATATATATATATATATATTTTTATATATATATATATATATATATATATATATATATATATTAATTATTTTATATTAAAAAAAGCTTGTAATTTAGTAAATGATTTATTAAATTATTCATTTTTTGTACGGTGTAGCTGTGTATCCAGTAATTTACTCTTTTTTCATTATTTCTATTCCTTTTTTGCGCTTTTCATAGTTTTCGGAGCTACTTTGAGTCGTTTTGACTTGTTTTCGTATCTCTAGGACTGGTTTCATCTTGTTCAGACTTATCACGCTCTGCTGTGGAATTTATGTTGTATTTGTGGGGACAATCCAATGTTAACTCAATATCGTGTTATCCCTATCCTGTGTTATCATTTGCCATCGAATGCCATCCCAATCTAATACATACAAATCCACTGTTATCCAGTCTCATGTGTTATCCCAATGTTATCCCAGTCTCATTTGTTATCTCAATCTAATATGTTATCCCAATTCTTTCCAAGTCTCAAGTGTTATCTCAATCATGTGCAATCCAATGTTATCTGAATCTCATTGTTTCGAAAAGGTGGGGTTGTTATTTAAAAAAGAAAAATAAATTTTACTAAAATAAAAATATATCTTAAAGAAATAAAAAAAATAAAATAAAAATATATCTTAAAGAAATAAAAAAAATAATGAAATAAAAAATAAATCTTAATATAGGAATCCGGAAGAACAAAAATAGTTTTTACTGCCCGTAGCGTAATTAATTATATTATTAAACATGCTATTTTTTCTGCCTTATTGCTCTATTTTTAAATTATATATTGAAATTTTTAAATTTGGTAAAAACATATATTTTGACGTTTTGTGCTGATACAAAAAAAAATTAATCATTAAGCTACATATTACGATTCCTATCAATTAATTAAGATAATGATTAATCCGCGTAACATTTTCAAAAGTGTTGCCACAGTTTGCGCAATCTACGAATTTCTCAAGTTTCTACCGAAATTCCAGCTGCTCTGTGGAATTTGGAACATTTTAATTGCTGAATTACTTGGAGCGAATGAATATGAGCGAGTTTCATAACATAATTGCATCCAATAACATAGCAAATGCAATTAGGATGAAACAAATAATTTTAAATATATTATAATAAATTTATATTACTGGTATTTATTGTATACTTGTGATTTCAAAACACCATCGGGTGTGTACAGCACATGCCTTTCTCACCTCACCGTGATGAATTCCCTTTCTATAGAGTAGTATGTCACACTTAATATATGACAATAATACAAGAAAATATGACACACCTAATATAGGGCAACTAGAAGGTATGCCAGTCATATGACGGAATTCAAAGTTTGCAAAATATTACTTCCCATTTAGCGTCATTTTTATCAATTTGGCGATATCCCGCCAAATTCTTTGGCAAAGTTTTTGCCAAACGTCACGGACGGACGAACAGAGAAATGGCTTTTTCTTATTAGATTTTTATATTCGTTTCAAGATATTGAACGTTAATCGATTTGGTGCAATATTCGTTAATTTTTGTGATATCGTGTGCAATTTTGAGACATTTTAAAAAACTTGCCGAAATTGTGGTCAAGTGGAACAGTTGGACTGACAGACAAACGCTGCCGAAACATCATTACAATACTATCTATCCCCTTTCAGAACACAATTAATTAATTGATTTGGAGACAGTTTTATTAATATAGCGAAATTTGTGTCAAGTTCCAAACATTTAAAAAAAAAACTCGCCAAATACGTCGCCAAAACTTTCACCAAGCGTTACCCAGAGACACATAGATAAACATGCAGATAAAGTAAGGTGTTTATATTATTAATATTACATGGCAGTAGTCTAGTCGTCAGACGAACTCACTAAACATCGCTTTCGCGACCAAAGTTTTGTCCAAATTGTGACTTACTGTTTTTGAGATACTTGTTTATTAATGTACGGAATAGGATATTCTTATGGTAATATATTCTTTTTATGCATAATATCGTTACGACGTATGTTCTAGAATCGTGGGTGTACTTTCAGAATACAAAAATGAGTCCAAATTAATAGGTAACTAATACTTTTATTTAAAAGCACTAATAAAAGTAAACAGGAACAAAATACACCGAATAGTTATATAAATATCTATATATAAAGACATAGATATATAAACGAAATCTAACGAACAGTAAGGGATAGCTAAATCTCGAGCACAAACGCGAATATAGAATAAAGGCACAGGCAAATAACATCTTAAAAAAATCGATCCTGGCCATTTTCAAACATTTCACCCAGTGGGCGCTAAAAAATATCCAAGAACAGGACATCGAACAATATAGAGGACCTCGGATATCCCGCAATCGTACATCACACAATGTAGTTGATCTGAGATATCTAGCAATATGACATCACACAATGTAGAGGATCTCAGATATCTGGCAATAGGACATCGCACAACGTAGATAATCTCGGATATATGAAAATCGTACATCGCACAATGTAGTTGATCTCAGCTATCTGGCAATAGGATGTCGCACAAAGTAGAGGTTCTCGGATATCCAGCAATCGTACATCACACAATGTAGTTGATCTGAGGTATCTGGTAATAGAATATCGCACAATGTAGAGGATCTTAGGTATCTCAGACATCTGGCAATAGAATATAGCAGAATGTAGAGGATTTCAGATATCTGGCAATAGGACTTTGCACAATGTAGACCTCAGATATCCAAGAACAGGACATCGAACAATGTAGAGGACCTCGGATATCCAGCAATCGTACATCGCACAATGTAGTTGATCTGAGATATCTGGCAATAGGACATTGCGCAATATAGAGGATCACAGATATTCGGCAATAGGGTATCAAATGTCTTAATCGAGGAGGAATACGATCTTGACGAGGATTATTTTAAATGAAGGGGTGGTGCGGAGTTAAGTATAGAAGAGGAAAAAGAACACGAAGCGACCCCACTAAAAACTTGTTCAGCCTTTTCGAAAACGATTTTTTTTCTTTTCCCACATACATAGTATGTAAATGTACAAGGAAATGACGGGATAGAAAATTGGTGTTTTTCCGCGAAAGAATATGTTTAGCATCCTAAACTTCAATCGAAGGTATTTGAAGTGGTATCCCTGTATGCGTATGAGTGTGTCGGCGAGTCTGCGGAAACGATGTGTCATGAACGTCTGGAGTGATTTGAAATAATTTTTGGTACAATTTTATTACAATCATTGAAATTAAAAATATAAACGTCATCAAATGTTCAACGTTATAAACTTGATCAAAGAAAACCCCCAAAATTTCCAAATGAATTTAAAAAGAAAATCATTAAAAGTATGTATCTTTAATAATGCTAAATAAATAATCATTTATTAACACTTTTTAACGTAGTTGAAAAGTGTTTTTGACTTTATTTATTCTGTCTGTCTGTCTGTCTGTCCATCTGTCTGTCCAATTGTACGATAACTGTCGTAAAAATTACTTTATCAAAATGGAATTTTAGTATGCTGTTCAGACGGTCTGTGGGACTTAAGGGAGTATAAATGAATAATATCACCCAATTAGTTTTTGACTGAACCCGGGTTGAAAAAGTGAAGTACATTGAACCCTATGGGACCTAATTTTTCAAACACTTTTTAAGCGAATTTAAATTCACAAATTGCTTCGAAAGTTATAGGAAAAATTCGAGCTATCCCATAAAAAATATAAAACAAATTTCAGCAAAATATATTCGGTATTTTTAAAAATAAAAATTAAAATAATAATTGAACCCATATTATATGAAGAGATCACGTGACCTACTTCAAAATAAAATATTGCACCCATCTTGTGTCAAAATCGTGGTCTTTTTAATTTATATTTAGTGTTGTAATCGTCCTAAAACCGTTTCAATTGTGCTTAATATCTGTACATCTACTATATTCTGAAACAACGCAATTACAATATATATGAGTTTAAATGATCATCAAATTTTGACTATTTCTACAACGAAGCCTAATTTTTACTTATGGAAAATGTAAACACATAAAGATGTAGGATGAGTTGTATAAGAATTGCTGAATTTTTTTAACATAAAATTAATTAGCTCTTTGAGTCTGAAATGTAGTTTATATGAATGAAACATTAATTGATTTTACATAGAGAACAGACGATTTTATAGCAGACTTTTTCGATGAATTTTTAGCATATAGTTAAATTAAGTTTATCTCCGTGGTTTTAAGTTTTAAAATAAAATAAATTATTGTAGTATTGTGAAGAATAAAATAAATGGAATAAAAGTGTATGAATTAAATATTTACAGCTTTTACATAGAGAGCCAGGGGATATATATTTTAATGATGTCATTTGTATAAAGTTCATTTTTTTCGATGGAGTTTTAAGTTTTCAAATATAATAAATTATTGTGTTATTGTGATAATTTTAAAATTATTACCACTGAATGTATCGCATTTTGGAGATGTTTAAATAAAATGGCATTGCAGTTGGAAAGTGTTTCATAATCAATGCTTTATGCATGATTGATCTTTCTTGTTATCTATTAATTTATCATTAGAGAACGCATGGTTTCAACCTTAGAACACTATTCGGAATAAACCATTATCGGATACATTTATAAAAAAATTGCATAAAATTAAAGTAAGTAGCAAGTATACTTAAATAGGTTGATATTAGAGAGATCGTTAGGCGAAATATAGCCAATTTGGTGAATTTCTGAAAATGCCGCCAAAATGACAAAAATGAAACTTAACTGACGAAAATGATTCCAAAATTTCTAAAAAATTAATATTTTGAAAAACAATGTTCGATTTCTTTTATAATTTTTGTCGCTTTGGGGGAATTCATATTCTTAATTCGAAATATAGTACGTTTCATTGCTTATGGGACAGTATCTTTTATTTGGGAGATCTAAAATGTCGTAAAGTAATGGCATTTTGTGACAAGTTATATAGTGCATAATATGTTTCATTTGAGAGTTGTATAAAAGCATTATGCCATGGATCTTAAGTATCAACGCTTTGAAAGAAATTAAATCATTGCATTATGCAGGGAAAGTCTTGTACTATCAGCATATTTTTTTTAAAAATGTGATATGGTTGGTAGACGAAGGTGGCCAGTATAGTAAAATAGACACGCTTCGAAATTGTAAAAGAATGCAGAAAGTCTTCTACTTAGTTTAAATTGAATGTGCCCTGATCAACGCCGGACGTTTCTGCTAATTTTTAAATAATCTTAATCGATGTGTCATGGAGAAGCTAGTTATATTTTATAAAATGTTTTCCACGAAAAAAGCACAGCGTAATAAAATACGTCGGGTTTGCAGAAAAAAAAAGCCATAAAGAAGATATTAACTCCCATGTGTCATTTCCTTATGAAGCACTAAATACATCCATGCATAATTGATTAATTATTTTTAAATTAGAAAAAATTAATTGCAGCTGCAAAGCAAAAATTAAAAAACGTTAGTGATTCACTCCGGAGGTTGGCTACAGTCAGTGCTGGCGTCCAGGAGTGCAGTGCTTCAGCATTTAAGACATGCATATTGATAACTGGGGAGTAAGGTCACTACCCTTTACCGCCATTGTGTAAGCACTTTACGTTGCCTTCCTTCTTCATTTTAAATCTTTAAATATTTTTAGTGTTTTATGCTGCTATGCGCAAGTACTCTAAAATTCAATTTAATATTTTTCATTAGAAATCTATCTTTTATATTTACACATATATATATATATATATATATATATATATATATATATATATATATATATATATATATATATATATATATATATATATATATATTTTTTTTTTTTTTTTACATCATTGTCATAAACGTTAAAAATTCTGCCGGAAGTTATGAAATAAATATATGAAACTAAGAGTTTAATTCCGAAAAATAAGAATCTCTGTCACCAAATTAATGAAAATTCAATATAGCCGGAAATTAAATTCATTTTCTTTGATAAGCCTTGTCGCTTTGTCGGAATTCTTAATACAAAATATGCAGAGTCCACTTCGACAATAAGAGCTTGCAATGTCGTCAAAATAGCTCAACGATAGAGCGTCGGCTGGCGAGTTCGGAGATCCAGGGTTCGATTCCCGGTTGGGACAGAAATGTTCTTTACAATGGCATTCGATCAAATCAACACTGTAGATTAATGCAAAAATGTTTGAGTGCCGATATCAAATTAGGAGGACAACGACCACGTAGGGTACTAACCTGGGTAAAAATAGTTGTGTGGCAGCAGCCAACTCTGCTCCTGTCAAAGACATCGATCGAAGATGCTAGGAATCAGTACCCGAATTATAAGTTCGGAGTGCAAGCTAGCTTTTGCTCTAACTTTATAACATCGGTCTTGTAAGCACGGGTTCCCGACTCCGGGTCTGACTCGGGACCAGCAACATCAAACTCCTACAATGATGACCCTGGACGTACGAGCATGCAACCTTCTCTCTCCAACGATCTCAACACGAGATGGCAGCATCACGCTGAGTCAGAGGAGCCGACCACTCCCTTCCTGGTTGACCACGACTGACGTCACGCCTGAGGTACTACACGCCTCCCGGCTATACAGCCCTCGACAAAGTTTCCGGATGGGGACGCCTTGAGGGTTTTCTGGGTGGCCCCCTCCTCACCGAAATTCGACCGGACTACTCATCAGGGGGTGGAGTATGTGGCAGCAGCCGACTCTGCTCCTGCTAAAGACATCGATCGAAGATGCTAGGATTCAGTACCCAAATTATAATTTCAGTGTCGAGGCTAGCTTTTGTTCTAACCTTATAATGTCGGTCTTGTAAGCACGGGGTCCCGAGTTTGGCCCTGGCTCGGGACTATAAACATCAATTCCCACAGTAGTATCAGGAGTCTAACCTGAGATAAATATAGTAAGAGGTGGTCAGTCAGATTGTCAGCTGCACGCCAATCTGGCATTGGAGAGTGGAGAATTCAGAGTCCACTTCGACAATAAGAGCTTGTAATTTCGTTTCAGTAGCTCAACAGTAGAGAGTCTGCTGGCCAGTTCGGAGGTCCAGGGTTCGATTCCCGGTTGGGAGAGCAAGGTACTTTATACAGTACTTTATACCGAAATTAATTGTTTCTCGTAGGAGTCATAAAATAATTTTATTTTGATAATAATTATGTTTATGGGGTCTTATAATATTTAATAATATTGAAAAGCATGGGTGAGTGGTCCACGTATGTCTGCAGTGGGCGGATATATCTTAATGGATTACGTCAAATGACATCTAATTACATCTAATCCTCTATATTTAAATAATATATTTAAACAAGAAATATATTTATTATGTGATTGGAAAAGAAGATATTTCTAAGCCATTAGCTGCTTTTAAAGTTGGTTTCTGCATATATCCTTTATTCTAAAAGTTGGCAAACTGACCCTTCCTGTACAATATTGGGTTTTATTGTCATTATTGATAAAATTGTGTATTAATCCTTCGGGATCAAAGATAAGGGTTGCCAGATTCAGAGATTTATCGCTAAATTCACGACTTTTGGAGACTTTTCGAAGGTCCGAGAACTTTATCGAAATAATATATATTCTTGGAGTTACCAACCCCTACTGGAAGTTTCTACGGAGACTATATAAAATGAGTCATCGCTCAGTTGGGAAGTCGTTTACGTGATACGAGCTACATTGAATTGTGAAAAGCGTCAACCATTTGAGTACAGTATCGGCTGTTTTGTGAATTGGATGGAGTATTTAATTATTGCTGTTTTATTGTGCCTGGCAGTTGTTTAGTGCTCTTGTGAGATAGTTGTCTAACTATTTGCTGCATATTTATACGGTTTACGCTATACTTTTATTAATTATAAATACAATTTTAAAATTAGATTTTCTGTGGCCCTTGAATGGTAAAAAATATTAGAAAAATATTTTCTGTGTCTCTTCTTATCAAAGAGCTTACCCACTCTTGATTTATTGCTATACAGTAGGGGGTTTTTTCGTATCGACCCAGTTTTTTTTTGTTTCGTGCCGTCCGACCTACCCGAAAGTGTAAGGTATCTGCTTTGGAAGACTGGGACATTGCCACCCAATTTAGATCGAAACCCAGTCTAGGACACATTCACAGCGACTGTATCCGTGTTCCCCTACCACTAACCTCGCAGAGGAACTTACGAACTCGCATATTTAATATCCCCGTACTCAGTGTGAACACGGAGACAGTTTGATCAGAGCAGGGCATCGAACTTCGGTCCTCGGAGTGCAATCCCCGTGCCTTAACCACTGGGCTGCTTCACCCCCCATATATAGTAGTCAATAATTAACTAAATAAAATCCGTATGGGTATAATTTCTTGAGACATACCGACAAATATAATGGAAGAATTATTTTTGCTAAACGCAATTTACTTTTTTCTTTACATACTTTGTGAAATCGTATATATTTATCACTGAACTAACTAGTTGTTTTGAATATTTTAAGGTTTTGACAAACGCTTATCATTTATTAATTTTACATACTGTAACCACTTCATCGCATCCTATATGTTGAAACTGTCTGACATTTCAGAATTTTTAATCACAGATTACACCTAAAAAAGACGTTTTCTAATTTATAATCATGTTGTCGTTACCGAATGGCCTGGTTGCAAAATTGCACATAGCACGTTTTCTTGTTGCCAGTGCAGGTCGTGATTATGCTGAAGAAAGCGAGTCACACTCTGTTGATGGTATCTGAAATCGCAGCGCAACTTTAACTTATAAATTATTTCAGTTTTCTCTCGCCAGTAGAGAAATAATTATATTTACCAATCAATTTTAAAATTGATAAGAACAATTATTTTCCTGAACTTAATAACGCTTTTATATCGTTCTGTGGCAGCACATAATATGCTATACATTTTAATACCTTTACTAAATCGAAAAGATCAATGGATTTTTACTACCACTTTTTAAACAAAGCAAACTTGAAGTCTGTACAGAAAACCAAAAACTCCCCATAAGCCGTTTTCTAAATAACCCCAACCCCCCTCTGCCGTAAATCCGGAGATATAAATGGGGATTGGTGAAGTAGGGGAGTAATCTCTTAACACTTTGAGAATTCAATAACTCAATTTTTTTTGCATGTGGTCTATCTTTGTTGTTAGAGTAATTAACAGTAGATTAAATGGTAGATAAAAGTAAACCTGTGAAAATTGGTGATAATAAATTCTTAAAAATGTTCACCAAATTATTCTGGAAATGTGAGAGAAAAAGGAAAAAGTACTCGGAGGTGGCATCAGTCCACTGGAGTTGAAATGGCTTTGTAACGCAGTGGTTTTGTAAACACACACACGTAATATATATATATATATATATATATATATATATATATATATATATATATATATATATATATATATATATATATATATATATATATATATATACTTATATATATATATATATATATATATATATATATATAAATATATATATATATATATATATATATATATATATATATATATATATATATATATATATATATATATATATATATACTTATATATATATATATATATATATATATATATACATATAAATATATATATATATATATATATATATATATATATATATATACATATAAATATATATATATATATATATATATATATATATATATATATATATATATATATATATATATATATATATAAGAATAAAAACAAGAAGAAAAGAGAATTGAGAACGGGAATGACCATATGATTTGCATGGAATGGCAGGGGTGGATTGCGACACCCCTTTCCCGCTTAAAGCAGCTTTTACGACCCGGGCAACGCTCACGGCACCAATGTAACTCAATGGTCAATCTCCCACATGTGCAAATACAGAAGCACCCGTACGGACACAAAAGGAAAGATGGAACCAAGCAAGTAAGAGAAACACAATACAATCCAACTTGAAAACACATCTTTTGTTAAGGGAGTGTCGCACATGCGCGATAAGGCTTCATGATGATAGGATCGCAGATATAGATATAATCAAGAATGCTCATTTAGATTCAAACAAAATACAATTTCTTTCTTTGAAAAAGGAATAGTAACAATGTTGTAAAAATATCTAGGGTAATTTTTTTTCAATGCATCATTTATTATTTTAATACATTCATAAATGCAGTCTTTTTTAAAAGTACTGTAGTTTCTGTTTCTTCTGAAGTATCCGATAATAATATTTCTGAAAATAGTATTAGTGAGGTTTGAATTCCAATCAATAATATTATTTATTTTGATATTGTATGAATTTCTCTTGTCGTGTATGGTTGTATAAATTCCATACTGTTGGTGTTTTCTTATTGATAAATCCAAGAAATCTGTCGATCAATCCTCATTGATCGGATTTTCAATTAAATCTAATTCCTTTGGGTAGAATGCAAAATCTATGTGAGGTGTGTTTGCATAACCCCCAATATCACATCGTCAACGTAACGGAAATAAGGTATTTCCGATAATATATGGGTTCCTCTTTCATATTTGGATAGATAAATCCATATATTAATATCCATATCTATTTGTTTATAAAGTGCTTTTATTCTTTTAGTAATGATTGATTTGTTGTTAGGAATTAAGGCATACATGGCACTATCCTTATAGCATTGGGTTAAATTATATATATATAGTATATATATATATATAGTATATATATATAGTATATATATATATAGTACATATATATATAGTATATATATAGTATATATATAGTTATATATATATAGTATATATATATAGTATATTAATGAAATTCACTATTTTTTTATACTTTGATAACAATCTGTGGGGATTTCCTTTGGGTTTTTTGAAACAGTTCAAAATATTAAAATTAATGATATAAACACCTTGAGTATAATAAAATATTATAAAAAATATTTTTAAGTTACACTGTTTTAGTAAAATACGCTAAAAAGAAAACAAGAAAGATCAATCAAGCATAAAGCATTGATTACGAAACACTTTCCAACTGCAATGCAATTTTAGTTAAACATCTCTAAAATGCGATACATTCAGCGGTAACATTTTAAAAACAAGAAAGATCAATCATACATAAGCATTGATTATGAAACACTTTCCAACTGAAATGTAATTTCATTTAAAAATTTCTAAAATGTTATACATTCAGTGTGTGGTGATATCTTTTACATTATCACAGTACTACAGTAATTTATTAAACTTAAATATTTAAAACTGTATCGAAATATAAATCATTTGATTCTTTATGCAAAATCAATGAATATTTCATTCATATAACTTGTATTCCAGACTCCAGAGCTAAATAATTTCGTGTGAAAAAAATTCAGCAATTCTTATGTAATTCATCTTACAATCGCTTGAGATATTTGCATTCTGCAAATGTTAAAATTAGGCTTCGTTGAAGAAATAATAAAAGTTTAGGGATCATTTAAAATCACAACTATTGTAATTGCATAGGCACGGAATTTAGATGCACAGATAATACACAGATACACAAATAATATATGTGTGTATGTGCATGTACTCAAAGTATTGGAATCGTGCCGAAGATCGGAACTCGAATTTTCAAAGTATCTACACGTTTTCGGACTTCTAGAACACGAAAAAACTATTTTTAGGAAGACGTCTGTGTGTGTAAGGGTGTATCTGAGTGTGTTTCTGTGTGTCTGT